>JAVDBV010047679.1:0-18141 GCA_032619315.1 Piper longum
CCCCCCCCCCCCCCCCCCCCCCCCCCCCCCGGGGCTCGGCAAGGATAGTCGAAGCCGACGGGGGTAGGGACGACGAAGAAGGAGGCGACGTCGAGGTTTGGAGGAAGAGAAGTGTAGGATGGAAAGGAATGGGTCGATAACATTCTTGTAATCAAAAGTTGTATTATTTTTTATTTGAGTAAAAATTAATAACTAATTTTAAATAAAAAAATTTCAAAAATATAAAAAAATTATAAAATATAATATACACTTAATATTAAAATAATATATTATATAATTAATAACTTTATTAATTTTGACCAATTAAATTAAATTAATTCTTATTTAATTTTTAATGAATCGGTCTAATTCAATGATTCTGTCTAAATCCAATTTAATATCTGATTCTAATTTTTATAATTATGGTTCAAATTACAAAATAAATGACAAAAGTGCTCAGCTTTAAGATGCACTAAGAGGGAAGTAGTCCACTTGTCCTTTTGTCTAGCTATGTTGGAGAATGAGGGTTTATAAAGGAAAAACGACTAAAGAAAGTGAACCTGTGTGAATGGAAGTGACCCATCAAGCGCTACCATCCAGCGCAAATGTCTAGAAAATGGACGTTTATAGCGCCCAGGCACTAGCCCATGCATTGGGGGAAAAACTCAGCGCCGAGGTACTTAAAACCAGTGTTGGGTTTAAGTTTTAGAAATACTAAATCCAACAATTTCCACCTTTTTTTAAAACCATAAAAACCAACAACTTAAAAAAAATAATCGTAAGTAATTTTATTTTATAACAAGTATTTTTCAATTAGAACTTGTTCCTATTTTGACATTCCGCATCTCAATGAGCAGTAGGCTAAGTCTTCAAACTTCCATTTTATATATATAGTAATGTAATGTTCTATTGCAATTCAATAACAGCACCATTTGAGTTCTTTGTTACTTAATATTTTAAGGACTAATTTTTGTGTTTTGTTTTGTCTTTCAGAATTAGAAAATTTTCATAATGTCAAAGTTTTCTATAAAAAAAAGTCAAAGACGCACGAGGTATATTTTATATGTAAGAAGAATATTTATATATATATATATATATATATATATATATATATTAATAATGTTATCAATAATATAATATATATTAATAATATATTAGATAGTCATAAAAATAAAATATTTAAGAAATTTAATAAAAGTCGCTGCGTTCAATTGGCGCGGAGATTAGGACATGAAACATCACAATTTGAATAGGACACAACTGCCTGCACGTCTGATATTTTTATTATTATTATGATATGTGTCATAAATAGCAACCTTATATATGTAGCGGAGAGTATTACCATAAACTCTTTTGCCGAGAAAACAAACCAAGAGAGACTTGCGCTTCCCTGCTTCCTATATCTCTGATCATCTGACATCGCACAGCATACAACAACACGTGGGAAGAAAAACACGAGGACATCCTCTAAAATCCACAATTTGAATTAGAATTTTATATTCAGAATCGGTCAATTCGACCGTTATTTTCGAGTCGAATATATTTTAAAATATGTGTATTGAGCCGATATCGGTCGTATGTATGAGTTATGAGAAGTTATACGTATCTAAATACATAATGATAACGTCATGAACATAGTAGAAAAAATGAGTTATCAACATATATGAAAGTATACAGCTTATTTTTTTTTATTTATATATAGTGGATCGTAGAATTAGTTTTAGGATGTCTACCGCGTTAGGACGCTTTATAGACAATTTAAGGTGGGTTGATAGTTGTAGAGCATATCATTATAATGTTTTGATATTTGTTTGATTTTATGGGATTTTTCCATTTTTATTTTGAGAATTTATGGTGACCTAATTATTATTCTTGACTAAAACCGAAGACGATTCAAGTAATATTTACTAGTTTTCCATCCAACTTATTTTTCTTCCCCGACACATCTTCCTCACCCAAAACCCTATTCCCGCCGCCCTTTGAGTGGCCGCCGTCGTTGCTGCCCAGCTGCCAATCGACGCCACTCCGTCCCACCACGGCATCTTCGTGCCGCCCCAAGCGCTCCAGGCCATTGCTTGACCGGCACGACGCGAGGAAGCCGCGCCCATGCGACGCGCTTCCTGACCAGAGCGGAGCCCATCGCTGCCCAGGCCGGCCGAATCTAGCCACCCATTGCGACCGCCCCTGTTTTTGACATTTTTCGGTGAGCCGCCGCCTCCATCGGCCACGTCGACACCACAGATGCGTCGGGCTCACCGAGCTAGTTCCGATGGTACCCAATATGACCCCTATCCGGCCAGCGGATGCCAACGGTGACTCTTGCCGAAAAATTACGGGAAAATCGCAGAAAAACCACTGAGCTGCCAGAAAACTGCCAAAACTAGCGAGAAAACCAGATTGCTGGAATTTGCCAGATCTTCTACAGAGTTCACTTAGTCGGACCCGATCGAACTTCAAATGCCGTCGAGCGCCGAATTCAAGGTTCGAGATGCACGTATGCTGAAACTATAGCCGGTGTCGATTGTCGACGACGCGAGGTATAATTACCTCTAAGGTTATTATTTACCATTGACGATTGTTAGACAACATGCTAGGGTTGAGTAATTGATGTGATAAATGCCTAAATGTGAATGAAACAGTGAGCTAGATGATGTGATTAAGAATGATGAGGATTAAGTAACTAATGAGGTAGTGTGAGCATGATAAGGTGTTACAATGTAATTTAGAAAAACATAATAAAATTGATAAGAATAGGGTGAGTTATAATTATTTTCACATTTATGATTATTTAACTATTGATAAATGTCTTTATTATGAGTGTGATAATTATGACTCACCTAATTACATTTGTAGGGAAGACTTTTTATTTATTTATTTCATTGAAATTATTAATTTTGTATGAATTGATTGTTAAGCCCTCCATATAGTATTATGTTAAGGTTTAATGCATTCATGTATGTATGAGAAGTCGCATCTTCGTCTTAAGACGCCAATATTGGATCCGTACAAGTTAGGTTCAGGTTAGCAGACATAACCAGGGCCGTAACATACTGATTCGGTTCACGAGCTTGAACCGGATTTAAGGTGTTACACATCCATTAGTGTCTTGCTCCCGTGCCGCTTGTTCTGCACCATCTCCACCATGCTATTGCACTAAGGGATGTCGCCCAACTGTCTAGGTCCTATTTTACGCTCTTATTATGTGGTTTTAGCTTTCTACAAGGCCTTACCAATTAGTTTGGTAGCATCGGATGGCCTGCTAACATTTGCATGGCCTGATATCATAGTCAATTTGGATTTCGTGTGGCTCATTGATCGTTCTTACATTTTTATTATATATCTATGCCTCATATTTTACCAACCAATTTTTTTTTAGAAAACAGCGGGATCATTTATAAAGGTTTTTTAAATGTGTTAAGTGCGGAACCCAATTAATTTCTTTCCCTTGATCTTCCCAGGGCTTTTCTACTCCGCTCCTCACCCATGGGCGGTGTTGACCTTTTCCATAAGGTCTTTTTTTCTTGACTCAAATGAAGATGTAAAACGGCCTGTCATTCTTCTTGTGAAAACAAAAACAACGCCAATAATTGATGATTAAGATATTGTTTACTAAAGTTTGTTAAACTGTTCCCGAGTTTGGTACCGGTTTATTGAGGTCCCATTTATAATGCACGCATTCAACTCGAATATATATGGAGGAAACTTTCGTCCATGATGTCAGTTTCTCATATTTTTATTCTTGCGCACACATTTGTACACAAATATTTCTGTTTTTAGAAGAAACCACATATCTTTTCCTTGAAAACAAGAGCAAAAAAACCAAAATAACCCAAATATATTTTTCTCCAATAATATAACTGCTTATACAAATTATAAAAAGTTAAATACGATAATAATATTAATATTTTTTTAAAAATTGTTCAACATTGAAATGTCTCAAACTTTATCCCGCACGTATACATGCTTTTTGAGTACGCATGAATCGAGCAAAAGTGATAAGTCACACTATATATTGATGCGAAATAGATTCAAAAGACATAAGGAGATGAACTTTTTATTCATATTAGAATGATTTGGAAAAGGCCATCCATTGTCTCGATTGAACATTAAAGGTGTAATTTAAAAAGCTCAAGCAAGTTAACGAAATTTCATGCATGACTAAGGTATAAATGAATCGGTCTCATACTTGACATGAGAAAGATATTACCATTTCTACGCCTGGCCTCTCTCATTCTTTATCGGAGATTTTATGTGATGCGATTAATATGAAATTGACAAATAGAGTCATTTAGTATAAAATCTACTTAGATATTATTTTGCCAGTCTTTTGTCTTCTCCCAAGTGACAGCACAAGGAACCACGTTGTCCTTGAGATCACGTTATCCTCGCAACTTCTCTTATCGCAATACCCTCCTCTAGTCACAAACCAAACACAAGTGCACTCCTCCCCCACCCCCCTTCAACATTATACGTCGAAACTCAACAAATGGTGTGGAGTTGGTTGTCCGCCGCCGTCGGTGCCGCTGGCACCTCCGCCATCACTGCCGTTCTCCGCTCGATTCCCCGCGACCCGACCTTCCAACTCATATCCGTCTCCGTCGCCTCCTTCAACTTCCACCTCCCCCTCCTCGACGCCGACCTCCTCCTCACCTTCCACGTTATCAACCCCAACGTCGTCCCCATCCGCTGCGGCCCCTCCCTCGTCTCCATCTTCTACGACGGCTCCCTCCTCGGCACCGCCAAGCTCGAGCCCCTCTACCAGAAGCCCAAGTCCTGCCGCCTCGTCGCCCTCCGAGCCCACCTCGACAGCGTCGTGCTCGGCCACCATGCCGTGAAGTTCTTGGCCGACATCGCCCGGAGGGAGATGGTGCTGGAGGCTGATGTGACCGTCCACGGAGAGGCGAAGGTGGCGTGGTGGGTGCACCGGTTTAGCTCCGACGCGAAGGGGGCTATGGCCGTCGACCCGGCCTTGTTGAACCTGATTGAACAAGACAACCACTTGGGTTTGGGATGGTAGACGCTCTAGTACAGGACACGCAGGTGATAAGAACTTGATATACAAATGAACTTTCTATATTCCTTTGTGTGTATAGAAGATATACACATCCTCCCATCAACAAAATCAAACCTACTTTTGATTGTAAATAATTAGGTGTTTTAACTTATTTTGTGGCTTGCTCGTAATTACTTGTAGCATACATAATTAGGCTCAGGAAGCTCTTTTATAAGCCTAAATCTCTCATATTGCATGTTATAAACATGTGCAATTTTTTTCCCAAAAACACAGCTTAATATACTGAGCATTGCTAATACTAACTTCATAAATTCTCATGATACATGCATTGCCGGCCCTAAGTTTGAATTAATAAAAGTAAATATATAATGAAAGAAATTTTACTTTTAACTTTTGAAAAATTTAATCTGGAACACCCAGCACCCACTAACCAAACCGAAAATATTATAAGGGACTAAACCGTTCGTTAACTAACGTGATTTGATTAAGCCGAATCGGATTTAACCTCGATATCTCAAGACGGTGATGCAAGGATATGATGCATACATAAGATGTTTAAGTTATGACATTATTGTAAATAGATGTTATGATATATAATCACATTCAAATAAGACAAACTTGTTAAAAGTTCAGGAAATAAAGATTTTTAAAACAAAACAGATAAGAGTCTCATTTAAAAGTGTAATAAAGATCACCCTATCAACAACAAGTAATATATATACATAACAATAAAAACATAAAACGTAGAAAAATTATTACATTTTCTCACAACTTTTCTATCAATATTTTTCATCATCTTAAATTGGGTTTCAACCCTATTAGCTTTTCCTATTTAATTATGATCATAATATTACCACACTGAGGCCATTTCAAGCATTCAGATATTTAAAACATACATTTACCATCATTCTCAACGAATCATCATTTCACATTTTAATTTAGCCTCGACATGTACCTTTGTGCAAGTTTTGTTACTTCTCCGGGGTCCCGATAGAATTCTATTCTCCAAATTCTCACCTATATAGAAAATAAAAAAATGTTAATAATAAGTATTACTCGTCCAAAAATAACTAATAACAAACTAGTACAAGAAAGCAAATTCTCATGTTAATTGAAATATTTTTATACTTCCTCATAGAATCTCTCATTGGCACTAATTAAGAGTTGTCGGTCTCGTCTCGACGATGTCTCATTCTATCTCATTTCATTTTTTAGCAATTTTAAAACTATCCCTTACGCGGGAAAAATTAATTTCTATTCTTCCAGCCCTCTACATGCTCCGTATTACTCCTGGTCCTAAGCATAGAAGCTGAATACTATCATACGCCTTTAAAACCATTTAAAACCATAAGTCGAGACATGCGCTATATTGCTGGTTTTACCTTGCCCCACATTTCACTAAAAATTCAATAAAACTACATATACATAAGCTGGATAGTGATTGTAATATAATAGGCCCGAAGGCATTATGATTTAGATTAGAGTTGTCGAAAACAAACTTAAACGATCTCATCCTTAAGGGTTATTAATCCAGAAATTCGTGAGACTAAATGACCCGTGTGGAATAGGATACGATAAATACACAACTCGACATGTCCGCTTACCTGTTAAAATAAATCATGATAGAGGAAAGGAATCAAATTAGAACTGAGTCCTGAACAGACCTTGTAGAAGCTTCAATCGTGTCCACGCACCTAGGTGGCTAACTCAATACTCTATACCTACATATCAAAACTAAAAGTTAACCCCAGCTATGATGTATTCACACATCCTATAATCACACATATAAAATCACCCATCCCATCGGTCACATGCATCAATCCATATCCGATTTTCTAAGCTACGTTCTATTTAATTAACAACACATGCTTAATTTACCTAATTATTTTCTTACCATTTATTTTAATAAAATCCAATAACACAAATCTTAGTATGTTGTGGTAATAATTATCACTTTTAAGTGATTAGGTCAAAGTTATTTATACCTCTCATCATCGGCAATAGGCAACGACTAGAGTTTGTTGCATAGTTCAACACTCGAATTTAGCACTTAACTTGAATTCGACCCCTGGAAGCGTCAGAAGTTCAATCGGGTTTGGCTACATGAACTCGACAAAAATCTAGAAATTTCAATGAATCCGGTTTTCAATTAAGTTCCCAGCGACTTTCCAAAAACAATTTGGCGAGACAATTGGGGTTATGGGTCGGCTTTGGCTCGGTGAGCTTGCCACAATTGTGGTAGTGGTGAAGGCAGTAGCGGCGGCGATGAGTCAATCGGCTTGTCGAATTAGCCCTTGGCCGGCTTTGATGACAATGCTAAGTGTGTGGGAAAACAAGGCTAGGTCGAGGGTGAAAGCGCATGCACTATGGCAGCAACAAAGCGGTGTGGACGGTGGCAAATCGGCACCGGGACACGTGGTTCTAGGGCGCAATGTCGAGGCATAGTGGAGGCCGGGTTGCAGTCGGACCAGTGAGGATCTGTTCGATGGCGTCGATCGGCAGCAGCGCAATTGCTTGAGGGGATGTCGATCGTTTGGAAGGGTTTGGTGGTAATTTCGTGATTAAAAATTAGTTCGATTCCGAGTTAAGTAAAAAATAATAATTAACTCATAATAAATTCTAAAAAATTTTATAAAAATATTAAAATATATCATATAATATAGTACACAATATAACATTAAAATGACGTGGTCTATTACTAATAACCCACCCAAACTAATATTTAACGCATCCTAATGTATTATTCGACCTAAAAATAATTATACTATTAAATACATAAAAAAATAAAAGCATATTATCATATATTTTGATAATTAATTTTTCAACATTTTTTTCACATTATCATCATATAATCGAATACACTTAAACTTTATCGTTCATAGCAAAATGATGGCTTGGCTCAATATGCGGATAATAAAAATAACTTGACTTTAATCGACGATATAACCGACGGTTAAACCATGTTATTCACTATTATAAAACTTTGACTTCAGTAACTTTGACTTGACTCATAGGCTTCACGCAATCACATCTCCTTTTCTGTCTAACTGTTGATAAAATCTGATGTTGGAAGAACAATGGAGCTACATGTTTAAATGCATGAATTTGATACATGACAATTTGCCAGTTTCATTGAGCATGTGACTAAGTTTTTTGTTTTTGTTTTCCGAAGCAAACCATAGAAGCTTGTGACTAAGTTGGGAACTATAACAAGCATATAATCAGTTTATTTTTATTCCGTTGTTTCTTAATACATAATAAACGTAAAACAAGACTAATAAGTGCAATTTAGTTTAAACTCGTTTTTGCTTTTCTTAACATACAGCAGAATGTACCGTCCATATCTATTGCAATGTGACGGAATAAGTTTAACTTACTGATGTCAATAATGATTCTGCCAAAGCAGGCATCCATTTTACTATCAAGCCGTCCAAAATGATAATTTGAAAAAAAAAGGGTGTAGAGAAACATATCAATTAAAGAGTTCAACAGCCTGAAAATAAAAACAAACTGGTTCCTCGTGATGAAATATAAGTCTTGAACATTCAGGTATCCTTGCTAAATGGATTGCACGGAACCTTCTGACTGTCACTCGTTTAGTTTATCAGCCTAATTGTATATCTTGAACAACTAATCCAGTGCAATACACACAATAGATCCGGGTTCCATCTTCCAATAAAAACAAATAGTTTATGTTAAATCTCACCGGGTATAAACGAATCGAGTAGAGTCGAAGAGGGGTGTGCTTAAATTTGGCTTGATAAAAAACAAATTGAGCCAAACTTTTTTGTAAATAAGCCATGTTAAGCTTGTCTAAAACATATAGCTCACCTCGGTTCGAACCAAGCTCAAGCCGAATTTCAGTCGAGCTCGAACCTAATGAATAATTATATACTCGACATATATAAAATCAGATTTATTTTTAAATACTATTTAAGTTTAATGTAACTTAAATAATATTTATAAACCAAACCGAACCAAATATTTTTTACGAATTTAAACACATCGAATTCAAGTTTCGAGTAAAATCAAGCCCAACACTCCTTTACTCAAGCTAGGTTCATTATTCAACAAAATTATCCATTTCGAACCGAATATTTTTTCGAATACAAAATTAATAAATACGAGCCATGCCAAACTAAGTCAAACACAAAAAGTTCATAAACAGGCTTAACTCGTTTACATCCCTACTTATAAGCTATAAATCTTAACAGATTAAAGGTCATATTAAACATGAAAATCATTACGCTACAAATCCATTCATGGGCTGAAAAAAGGAACTTTACCGGGCTACATGCTATTTACATCAAAAAAAGTAAAAATACATCAAAATCAGACTTTAAGGTTATCAAAATACATCCCATTGATAACAACCTATTTCAAATACAATGATCTCCATAAAAAATAATGGCTTAACATGCACTCATCAGAAATGACAAAATCAAAGGAGGATTGCACATCCATCATCATCCCGAGAAGGAATTGACATCACCACCGTTCCACGAACTCAGTTTGGCCTTCGCTTAGTAACCTTCCTTGTCCGTTGTACAAATTTTAATTAATGTGAGTCAGAGGTAAACGGGGTATGAGAGAGGGAGAAGACTTAACGTCCTTGATGTTTGAACCATGAGGAAAAGGATTATTTTCTCGAAATTCTTCGGCAAGATCCTCCATAGGCATAGACCGAAGGGACTCGATGCTTTTCTTACTTGGGATCTCAAGTTCACAACGCACAGGTGTGTTCCCACTCGGCTCGTAATCCTGCAAAGTAGAATGAA
The DNA here is from genome assembly GCA_032619315.1 of Piper longum. Lineage (NCBI taxonomy): Eukaryota > Viridiplantae > Streptophyta > Magnoliopsida > Piperales > Piperaceae > Piper > Piper longum. The sequence goes on from JAVDBV010047679.1 coordinate 9,772, forward strand.
CACAAAACTTCATTTTTGGACACTAGAGTTTTAATCATTTAAAATCACAAAAACACAGTTGGCGTGTTAAATAATATATGAAATGGAGGGCAAAATATTTCGGCTAAGACATTTTGTAGGATAATCTATTAGAATCATGATCTACAAACCATATATCTATGATGAACGGCCTCCCTAGCTTGCTTTTCAATGTCCGCAGCTTGAGACCCATGGTCATCCTGCATATTCTGAATTGTGTTTAGGTGAGACTCAACAGCCTCCCTCATCCCGGCAACTGATTCGCATTCATGCTCCAGCATCCCTGTGGCAGAAATGCAATGCATCATAGAAAAACGAACTTTACCAAAGAAAGTGACTTTCATTAACGAGGGCAGAGAATGAATATTCTTAGTCAAAGGAATTACCACAAAATAGTCCACCCAGTCGAAAAGAATGTAAACTACAAAATAGATCATAATCAAATAAAATAAATGCATACTAAGAAAGTGCCGGAGTATATCATCACAGGTACTGGAAATGTCTTTCTCTGTTGTTTTCCGAGCACAACTGATCTCAACATTGTGCTGAGCATTGGAATCCATTGCAGATCTGGAAATAAAACGACAAAAGATGGTAACATAATAATATCAAGCTTTTTGCCTTACAATCCAAAATAGAAACATAGCGCAATGTTCGATAACCAAAACTTCTAGTTAACAGAAGCACTTAGTTTGATATGCATTTCTACAAGAAGTTCATATAGCTTGAAAACTATAAACATTATTCAGAAATCTGCATCTCTGCAAGAAGTTCATATAGCTTGACAAAAATCTAACTTTGAACCATTTTTTTTCAAAAATATAATAAAAAAAGCCTTAAAATACGAGTCTGAAAAGTTGGTAACAGGCAAACAACTTGGATAATCAGCTCACTAGCAAAAATGAGAAGATATGCAAAGAATCAATCTGTATGAGACAATAAAACAAATTTCACAAAAAAAGTGAGTGTATATAAATTTAGACTTTCTCAATGTTTAGTAAGCTATCCAGGTAAAATGTGCAAAACTAAAGACAAAGGATTCAACTATCATATATACGAAATCCACAATAAAATGAAACTTCTTGACTTACTTAGCAAGATATTCCATAGCAACAAGTTGTTTTGTTTCCAACTCGTTCACAGCATTATTAACTTTCTTGCTTTGCTTGTGGGCTGTGTCAGCAACGCCAATACTGAGACATATAACCAACAAATAAGACTTCCACTCAACTAATACAAAATGAAAGAAGGTATTTAAAATCCATCTGAAAACCGACCATTCTTGCAGCAAAACTTCCATGCGGCAATGCTTTGCAGCAGAAAAGAGAGATAAATCCTCAGACTTATGTTCTGCTTGCCCAGAAAAGGTATGCCACTTCCTTTTTGCATCAGTAGTAACACCCTTCACAGTTGATATATGTTCAACAAGATACACTTTGTTTTCATCCGCAGCAAGTTTTAAATCAACAACCTTCCTGTCAACCTACACATTGAACAAGGAGATTCTCATTAAGATAAAATGACAGTCTCAACATATTAGCAAAGATCTAATAAATGTCTCATAATTTGATTATATTCAGGAAAAGTTCCACCCAGTCACACAAAGAGAACAACCGGGTACATGAGCAAGAATCAGGGGAAAAAAAGGTGTGAAATTGGAAGCTGCAAGACACTAAGATTCAAAGGAGAATTTGTTTCGCCTCACACAGTTAATTATATTTATAAGAGGAGAAAATCCAGCTTTAAAAATAAAAAAATCCGCATTGAAATTACACTTGTAACATACTGTTGGAGGACACACCAAATTTTTTCTTAATATTTTATATTAGGAAGCTAGTTATAATTTTTACATTTTATTTTATGTTTTCAAAATTTCTTTGTAATTTCCTTTACATTTAAAAAGTAATTATAGAGTTCACTGAAGACTTCATAAGGCTTGTCCATGAGTATAGCCTTTCTCGCATTGTAATGAGCTCTCTTTAAATCTTATAAAATTATTTCGAGTTATATATCTTTAAAGAACTAGCATTGCACTCCTGTTTATCTAGATTTTGAGGTAAATTCTTGTTATTCCCAAATGTGGTGATAGATTATATTTGATTTGACTACAAGAAGTCTCTAAAAACAAAGCTACGATTCATATTAACAAGTTTTAATACAGACCAATTCTTTCTGCCGGCTGAGATGATTAGATAGTAAATTAGCAATATCTGCCAAAAGCTTTTCCCCTTCAGACTTTGAATGCTCCTGCAATAAATTTCTTTTTACAAATACAAACCTTTTGATGCTTCAAACAGAAATAAATTCATTAGTCAGGGACAAACAAGTACCTCATACACCTTTCCGAAATCACCAATGCTCTCCACTTGAATAGTATGAGCTTCATCCACATGATCCTGAAGTTTCTGTGTCTCTTCAATAAGCCTTTCAAGAACTTCAATAATATATTTAGATACTTCATTTACATGTGCCTTGTCAGCCTCAAATCTCTGAAGCAAAGGAAACAGTCACCATTCGCTAAACAAATAAGTTATCAATAACATATATTGCAGAAATTAAGATAATTAGAATTGAAGCCAAAAGATAAAGTGTGTTTCACAATAAAAAATTATAGTCAAACCTCTCGCAATTCATGAGAAAAAGCAGCCGTTTCTCTTTGGTGATTATTTAAGGCATCATGAAGATTTTTGAATATCTGGTCAGTTTCCATCTTCTCCGTGACCAGGAGCTAAATAACATATTACAGGTTACATTCATTAAAAAAGAAAAAGAAAAGCTATAGTGACTGCTTTCAAAACAAAATGCCTGTTACTCAAATTTGCTTACTTCTTCAATTGATCTGGAATGGCTGGATTCCAAATTCAGTATTTCCTCCAAACTTGCATCACCGTTAGATTTGTGTAATCTAACTATGTTTTCAATTGCTTCAACATGAGACAAATACATTGACCTTGAAGTTGCCATCTTATCTTTTAGTTCTTCAATGGACTACACAAGTGTGTGTACGAAAAAAGTGATTAGAAAAAGGCAAACAAAAAATGTTCCGCTCAAATAGAATGTTATGAAGGATGACTAACTTCATATAGACGTCAATTGAATGATATAGCATTCTAAACCACACCTTGTTATAAAAGTCAAGAGAAGAATCACACAAGCTTTCAACAGACTTCAGACGTTCACTCTGTTCAGTAACAGAACCTGCTACAGTCTTACAAAGAAAACCAATACGCTTAACTAGGTCTTCATAAAAAGTGTTCAAAACACTTCGGTTTGCTGAATGAAGTTGGTCCTCTTTACCTACAAGAACACAGAGATATATATAAAGCGGCACTACAGTATATGTAGGAAGCTTTCTTCAACAGATGTGGTATACCTAGTTTTACATGTAAGCCAGCATTATCACGGAGAGATTTCTCCAAATCTGAATGCAAGGAACAGGCTTGCTGCATCAACGCATTTTCTGTTCTCCAAAAAGAATTACAAAATAAAGAAAAGGATAAGAATAGTGAATTTAAAAGAGACACCAAACAATATAATCGGCTCCAAATAAATGTACCAGCCTGCTTCTGCTCGGAAATAATGAACTCTTTTTCATTCAAAGCATATTCGGATTTCTTAATAGTCTCAGTGGCAGAATGCAATAACTTACTGGTTTCAGCCAAATTTAGCTGCACAAAGGACAAACAATCAAATCTAATCACTAATTTTACAAAAAAAAGAAAATTAAGAGGTTGTGCCATATGATTATTTCACCTGAGTAAAATGCAGCCTATTAGTTAAGTCTGCCGCTCGTTGCACCTCAGAATCATACTTTTGCTGAAGTTCTTCAAATTGCTGTAGAAAACAAACAGAAGCCACAATCAATACAATTGTACAAGTTATTATGTTTGTCTTTGTTGCACGTACTAACTAATTAATATACCTTATTATTTGTCTCTATCTGGGCAGTCATCTGTTCTATCTGCTCCGCCATTGCCTAATAAAATATAAAAAAAACCTGTTAGTTCGCAGAGCAATCATAGAAAAATATAAACAAACTTAAACCTAAAAACCTAATTTCTAATTTTAATTATCAGTCCATGATTAAGAGCATATCATACAAATATTCCAAATCATTAACATCATTTAAGCAACGTTGAAGCAAGCATTCCCCAATGTGTTGCATACCACGTGGCAAAAGATAAAACCAAAAAATTAGCAGATAATTTTTAGCCTTCAATTGAATTTAACATGCATATGCTACATAAATAATGTACAGGTTGTACTGGTCAGTACTTTTCTTTCACTCTCTTCTTGATAATACCGTTCCTTTGGTATATAGACTCCATTTTTCTCCCTGGCAGCATAAACCTCTGCACGTAATAAACCGAGTCACAGTAAGAAGAACAAAACAATAAGAGTGAATAAAAAAAAAGAGCATAATGCATTAACTGCAATCAAAATAAAAAGATAAAAAGTGCAAACCTGCTTTAAGACGATCTATCTCTCCATAAAGATCTTTAATTAGTGTAGTCTTCATCATCTTCTGATTCACCTTTACAAACACAAAACAAAAATAGAGCAAAACATCAGCAATGAGCAAAACCGATGAAAAAGAAACATATTTTTTTGGCTCATAATGACGGTCCAAGCCCAATATCAAATGACTGCATAAAATACCCCCCATAAAAATACCAGCCACAAGAAGCTGGTGCAAAAAAATCAAAAGAAGTATAGTGTTAGTAATAGTACAGGAACACATCATTTTTTATATAAGACAATGCTAGTACAAAGCACAACTTAAGAAGCTCATATTACGCTAAATTTCAAATTATTAAAACTGTCCCGCACTTGGAGCTGTATTATGCCACACAAAATAAATGAACATTAAATCAGTTAACAATGCTAGAAATTCACACCTCTACATTAAAAATCATCAGTTAATGGCTAATGAAGGTTAATATTTAACATGCCCTGAAAGTCATGTTGAAAAAAAAATATGCACTAAAAGTTGCCTTTCCATAAAAAAATTTGCTATTATTCTATGATATACTGATTATACTGCAAAAAAAGGAAAACAGTTAGAAATCATCATAACACCATCAAACAAATCTCTATCTACACTCATAGAGTACCTCAGGCTTATTCTTAATATTCTTTGCTCGGTGAGCATAATCTAGAGTGCTAAGTGTTTCCTCCAGGCAGTATACAGAAGGAGAAACAGTAGCAATAATGCAGGTTTTTGTCCTCCCACCCAACGAATCACGAAGCAATCGCGTAAGCTTACTATCCCTGCATTCCAAAGATAACATATAGGTATATTTCCTCCATTCCTTTTTTTTTATAGCAGCAATGCACACACGTACAGAGAAAAAACACACTTTACAATAAATATGCACAGCATAATAACTTGCTTAACATTATAACAACCTGTAGGGAATATGCCCATTATGTTCAACAAGGGCAGTAATGACACGTCCAAGAGTTAGCAAACTTTTATTTATCTCTCCAGCTTCTCTCGCTCGACCCTAAAGGGAAACAAGAAAATAAAATGCAAATAAAAAATTTCCATAAACTTATTGAAAAAAAAAAACTGTGTAACAGAATTAACTAACAGCATTCACTTCAACTAAAGATCACCAGATTGCAATGATGATACCTCACGTGCACCAGAGCGGCTAATATTCTCAGATCCTGCCAAATCAACCAGATTTAACTTTCCACATTTGATGAGCTCTTCACCTTCAGGGGTTGCTTCTTTGATGTGAATTGTTACTGTGAAGAGAGAATGTGATCGACTAACATGAAAGAAAATTGAATAGTGTAAGGATATACTGAGCCATATTTTGTATTCCACCATTTTCCTTGAATGACATATGTATTATACCTGGACTGCTTATTCAATAAAGTCTCTGCTGTGCGCCTTTTTGCAGAGCCCCTTTCTAAAAGAGAGAAGATTTCAGAAGAATTAGTTACGATCTCCTCCTCTATACCTCTTACTAAAACCCCTCCTTTTCCATCCTCCATGAGGAGTAAAGGCTTTTTCATCTTTTCTTCTAATAAAGCCTTGGACAATTCTTCGGGCGCAAGAAGATCAGTAATTTCTTCGTTATATAATTCAATGAATGTTACTTTGACACTATATTCAGCATTTTGACTCTCTAATGTGTCAAAAATTTGTTTCACGGCTCTAGGTATGACACCAGCATCCGAAGGTAGCTGCCCTCTGGGTCCACTCTGCACCATTGATAATTCATTTTCAGTCTCATTTTTCAAAGATTTATAGGTGTTAAAAGCAGAGAGTATACAACCGCAAATAGGAAACAAAGAACGCAAGATAAACTGGGATGAGCAAAACTTTGTATTTAAGATAAGTTTAATCGAGCATGTACACAAATATACCTTTGATTTTCTGCATTCACCTTCCATCGTGTAAGTTTTTCCGGTTCCCGTTTGACCATAAGCAAATATGGTGCAATTAAAACCCTCTAGCACTTCATTTACAATGGGAACAACAGCTTGGTGATAAAGGTCCTTTTGCTGAGCTGCTGGACCAAATACCTAAACAGAGAACACTCCCCATCAACTAATTTCCATGCACATCATCACATGTAAAACGGCAAAAAAGGGTGAAAATATACCACAAAAACTAACATAAGACCATCTGAAATCATTCATGCTTTCATGTATGTGCCTTCTAATAAAGTGAAATCAAGTGTAAAACCACATCAATTTCTAAAAGCCACATTAACATGAACATATAGAACAAATGACAGACAAACTAGTATCATGTTTAAACAAAACTCACACAAGATTAGCGCATTTCTTTTTCCATCTTGAAGGCTAATGATTTCGATTGAGCAGAACAGACAAAGGAATCAATCAAGCAAAACAAGGAAGACAGAGGAGCACCTTGTCAAAAGTGAAAACGCGATCAATCTGCTTGCCGGCTATGTTCTGAGTCACCGACACCTCCCGCTGGTACTCATTGCAAGCAACAACCTGAGGAGCATTGTTCCTTACCTCATCATCACTAAACGGCCTGCTTAAATAAGACCATATCAAGTCTATCACATCCAAGTCAACAACAACAACAACAGCAGCAAAAACATCACATAGATCTGCGCCCCGCCCCACCACCCTCAACCAATCAAATTCATGCAATACTCAAAAAAAAAAAAAGCAAGAAAGCAGCACCTGCAACGAAGAAGGACCTGGACGTTGACGCCCTTATCCTTATCCTGCCTGCTCGCCATCTCGAAGTGGGACGGCCGGAGAAGATGCCGAAGAGAGAAGAAAGGAGCGAACTTTTTTGCAGATTGGTGTCGACTGATGCCAAAATAGAGCGTCAGAAAACAGAATCTGGAGTTTTTGTGGTGGGATTCGGGGGAAGAGAGGGAAGAGGAGCGGGTTGGAGACGAAGAGGCCCCCCCCACCACCTTCCCTGTTTTTCAAATTTGGGACGCCGTCGATAGGCGCCAAGTTGTAGCGTACAAAAATGAAATGGAAACGATGCGGTCTTAAACGGGCATTCGGGTTGATCTATGTTCGGTCGGACTTAACTAACGGTCACGAGTATGACCGCCATTGGCCCATTTCCCATTCTGAATAGAACAATAGGCATAAAAAATATAAAATTATGTTGGTAATACATAAAATAATAGACGCGTAAAATAGCAATGAAAAAGAAGCATGCATCAACCGCATTGTATTTTTCTTTTCAAACACTCGAATAAGATTATTCGTATAATTACAAATTGCCCGAAATTGATTTATAAGCTTTTTCCCCTTTTTATATTTACAAAAAAAGTAAATCTTTAACAATTTTTTCTTGAATTTTTATATTAAAAATCCATTTTATAACCAAATTGTAAAATCCCATTTTTTGGTTAGGATTTTACCTGATTTAAGTTTTCCCTATTTGGGTCAGTATCGAGTTGGTTTGAACGAGATCGAGCCAAACTAGTTTCACATTATGAGTATGGGCCTAAATGGCCGTATGAACATGTTATAGAGGCTGAGTATGCCCGACATGCAAATTATAAGATTACGAGTTATCAGTATATATTAAGGTATACGGATTTGTTTATATGTATTAGACATGATTTTAGGCCTAGATTTATGTCGTTCCGGCGTTTAGTATCCGTTTGAAATTTGATATGTACATCATTTGCATGCATCATAAGAATTTTAGATCACTTGATTTATGCCCCTATGGGCCAAGTTTGATTGAGTTTAGTGTTCGAGGCCCATTTAGTATTCTTACCTCAATTCTCGCCTACAGATTCAATTTTAGGACTCGAGTCGGTTTCGAGTTCGGACGGTCTCGATCCAAACTTGCCGCCATATCTATAGTGCGTGTACCCTTATGTG
>JAVDBV010047680.1:0-31632 GCA_032619315.1 Piper longum
CCCCCCCCCCCCCCCCCCCCCAGCCACCACTTTTTTTTTTTCTTATTTTTCTCCTGTTTTGTCTTGTATTGATTGTTTTGATGCTTGATTGCGGATGGATTTGTTGGGAGGGATGCTAGATTTTTTTTTTGGTTCTCGGGGTTAACTTGTTTCGGGAGAGGATGTTGGATAGTGGGTATAAGAAGGTTGGAACTTGCAAATTCGACTGTATATGATCGAAAAGTATTGGCTCAGAGGGAGTTGGTAGGACCAAATCTCATGCATTCAGCCATTAATTCTCTTGTAATTTTGAGGTGTAATGAATATTTTACAATTTTGGATAATTTGTTAGTGGGATATCTCGGCATAAAAATGCAATGGTAGACTACCCTTTGGAGAGGATATGAGTTGTACCTTTGCGCACAAATGACCCCTAGTGGAGGCTGCTAATTTCTTGTTGAATAAAGTTTATATTATGTTATGTGGTTCAAATTTTGGTACTCATAGTGGTTCTTCGATCCATAGTCTTTCTGATTTGCCTTCAATCAGCTTGGCAAAATCGAACCTCCATTTCAATTTTCAACACACTGTTAAGATGCGTGATTTTGTTGTTTGGATGTGAGTCCTTATGGTTGTCTTTTAGTTTTAATTTTTTTAAATGATTTTGTTACTGGTTCATTTCTTAAATTCTGCGTGTTTAGAAGCTACTGTAAAGTCTTCCAATCTGGATTTTTAACCAAAATGAAGTCCATGATGACATTATTTGTCAGCTTTGCGAGACTTATTAGGCTTTGATCAGCATGCTCACCTGTTGCTGCAGCTTAGTTATTTTTTGTGAAGTGAGAATGAGTGGGTTAGAAGATCCGTTGATCGAACTTCCACTACGGTCCACTGCGCACTATTGTTCCAATGATTCTCAGGCTGGTGATGTAGCTATTGAATTTTTTAGATATTGCCTCTTATGACATATGTTTCATATCAGAGGGAATAAAGAAGCTGCGGAAGCCAAAACCATGGAAGCATACTCAGCCCATAACACGAGCACAACTGCAGCAAATGAGAGATGATTTTTGGGACACAGCTCCTCACTATGGTGGCCAGAAAGGTTCTCTTTTTTCCTTCCATTTTTTTTATTACGAAAAGATAACGTATGAGCGTTTACCTACACTATAGGTGGACTTTTGACAGAGAGTGATCCTTATTCATTTCACGTCGTATGGGTCGTACCTCGAAGGTAGACTTCCCTCATCTAGTTTCGTTGTCAGGATTCACATAGCAATATTGAATTTTTCAATACCATGTCACATCGTGGCAAGTTAAGGATTTAAAAGTGAACAGATAGAAATCTTCTCTTATCCCCTGACAAGGTCTTATAAGTTGAAATAACAAATGACTTGTCTCTAGTTTTGATCCAAGAGAAGAAAGTCGATTGGAACTGAGTATCTTCTGTGATCTGGTAGCCTTACTGTATTAGGCATTGTGGCATCATGTGTAAGGCTGCTAGCAAATGCGGTAAATATATATATGCATGGGGAATGACTGGGCTTTAGGTAAAAAAATCCTTTTAATTCTTCCTGTCTTGCAAAACTTCAATAAGCGCATAAAATTCTGAAAGGATGTTTGTTTTGCTCTTATTGTTTGGCGTCTTTATTTCAATACGAGCCGTATCATAACTCAAAGTAGTTAAGACAATTCTAAACCAAGCGAGGCATTTATTATTTGTCTTGTCTTACTAATAGGCTTAGTTATCGGAGACTCGCTCTTAGAGCAAATCTTTTTCTGAAGTATGTCGGCATTTGAATGGGGAAGTATGTTCCTCTTTCTGGTCTTTATTAATAGTTAAAAAACTGGAAAACTGGCTTCCTTGGTTGCCTCGTTTTCGAGTACAGTAATTGACCGTATGGTTATGGTAACAGTAACATTGATTTTGTATGTCAGAGATATGGGATGCACTCAGAGTTGCAGCTGGAGCTGACTTGAGCCTTGCACAAACGATCCTGGAAAGCGCAGGTGTGATTGTCTCTGTTGCAGACATGACAACTTGTTACGACGCAAGAGGTCTGCTTTTAGAGTTTTGCACTATGGTTACCGTTTTTTTTTTTTACTTTACTTAAAATTTATTAGTTTTTTTACTAAATATATCAGGTGCCAAGTATGAACTACCCAAGTACGTATTAAGTGAGCCAATTAATTTGATGAAGGAAAGTTGATTCATGACAATACTGACAGATCGATGAGAAGCATCCCATTTCATTTCACGTGATAGTTAAATGTATATTATGTAGATCACTGTTCCTATTCTATTTCTCGAAGTCAAGTCATATGATGTCTTTTGTTTGTCCTTTGTCAATTTTTAGCTGCGAAAATATCTGAATCAACGTCCGACTCCTTAACCTACTCGGTGGATTTAACTGCTGCTTAATCATCATTTTCTCATTTCGTTATTTTTTCGAGAAAATAATGGAGGCTTTGAAACGCCGGGACTGGGAATTTCTGAATACGCTTTTTAGCATTCAACAATTAAGGATACATGTTTAGGCGAAAGCTAGTATCCGGTGTCCTCTTTCAAAACATAGAGCAATGGGATAGTATGTAATATTATCATTTTTACTGCCTTCTATTTGAAGTGGTGCTTTCTGCATCACAATTTTTGTGATTAGGCAATTTCAGTAACTACCCTCTGGGTTTCTTTTTTTTTTTTTTTTCCTGATAAAGGGTCAATATACTAAAATTTCCATCACACGTTAAACCCGGACAGATTTTAATCTGATGCCTGGGTAATCCGATCGGCCAAGTCTGTTTGGTCACTTAGGAACAACTGTTCATCCTACCCTCATCCCATTTTCTTCTCTCTCACCTTTACAAAGGAATACAAAACTGCAACAAAACGAATTGTGGCTACTACCAAAGAAATTGGTAGGCATGAGCAAGTTGCTTGTGGCAGTCTCACAATGAGTGATAGCCTATAGCCTCTTACATGGCAATTTTGTTCGCATTGGCGAATCATTGATGAAGCTCGACAAGATAATAATGTTCAGATAACGTTCCTATCTAGGGGTTAGGAAAAGTAATCTACTATCAGCAGTGGTCAAATTTGAACAAAGAAAATCCCAAAGCGAATAGTTCAATTTCCTCTATTATGATTTCATTCTGTAAACCTTGTTGATCTGTATAAGCAAGAATCTCGAAATTTCGATCATTTTACCAAAATTATTGACCCATGCCCACTCTCAGGCTGTTCAGTTTTTGCCAATCATTCAAAGCCCCCGATAGTTGAAGGACTCTAAACAGCTCGTTTTTCAGGCCCTGTATCAAAACTGGTTTGCGGATAACTCCATTCATTCCCGTTTCAAGACACTTCTCCCATACATCATCGTCTGCACAGGCAGTTAAAGCAACAATCAATGGCCAAGACCCGCTACGGTATTTGTGGATCCGTTCAGCAACGGCAAAACCATCCATCTCCGGCATGTGAAGATCTAACAGTATCACTGGGTAGATGCTACCTTGGCCAAGGACGTTAAGGCAATCACAACCTGATGATACAGCAAAAACTTCACAACCCAATCTCTCCAGCAGCTTTCGAGTAACTGCTCTGTTTACATCATCATCATCGGCAAGTAAGACTTGGAGGCCTTTGAAGATCGAGTTGGATATAAACCGGTGACCTGAAGAGCCTTTTGGTTCTAGAGGAGCTTTATGAGGCTGTAGCTGAAATCTAAGCAGAAGGCCCATTGACTCCACGCTACCATGAGGATTTGGGACAATCCATATGCTTCCCTGCATCATCTGCACCCAGAATACACTACTCATCAGATAAATCTGAAAACTAGGACTTCCTAAACTAACACATAGTTCCCAGTCCTAGTGCCTTCTTAGGTTAAACACCCAATCAAATAGTTAAGGATCATAAAATATATAGACTTCAGAGGATTGATTAAGAACCGGTAAACTAATGTTTCCACAGCAGCCAGCCACTTCAACGAAAGGAAAATTAGAGAAAGGTTCATCGTCATTGTCAAAAAATATCATTCCTAATTACTAGTCAAGCTTTATAAGATTAACTTACTGTCAGCATTTGGAGGAATAGATAAAAACATGCTTGCCTACCTGCGCAAGTTTCCTGCATATGCCAAAACTAAGATTTTCTCCCATTCTATCATTACTGACCCTTGTGAAAGACCTGGACGAGGTTGGCTCTTCAACGTGAGAAATGATGATTCCAACTTCAAATTTTACATAAACATAACCATCTGACGAGTTTGATTTCCAAGGAAACCGTCTTTGATCTTGTCCCATATCATTACCATTTTCAATCACTACATGTAACTTGAGCAACCCTCTTCCTTTAGAACATTGCAGCAAGTTACCAACCATGTGTAATATGACCTGAAATAATCGCTTCTCATCCCCAATTATGCGGTCAGGAACATCCTTATCTACTTCAATTGCAAATTTTAACCCATTACAAATACACAGACACTTCGCAAGATTAGCCACTTCCCTGATTGTGTAGTGAAGCTGAAAGAATCTCATCTCCAGTGACAGCCTTCCATGGTCCACCGCTGAAATATCCATGGCATCATTCATTAGAGTGGAAATCACACCGCCAGTTTTAACCATTGCATCAATTATTACTCTCTGATCCAAGGACAGATTTTCTTGTTGTAACATACACAATAAACCTGATATTGAATGCATTGGCCTCCGCATTCCTTGGCTCATGACTCTGTGGAATGAGTTCCTCGCCTGACTAGCCATCATGGCATCTTTTCTGGCCTGCTGCAAAGCACGGTTTTGCACTGACAATTTCTCTCTCATCATTTGTGATTCTTCCAAGACTGAAGCATGAGAGAGTGCTACAGCCACTTGGTCAGCCACAACCTCGACGATCTCCATTGCCTGATAACTCCATACTCTCCTGTCAACAGCAGGGAGTACTAAAACTAAAATGGCATATGTCGTTTGGACCATCTCTGGAGTTCCACCCTTAAAATTAGATACTCTCAACATTGGCATACGAATAGCTGCCACTGACCCCACATCTTGGCTTTCACCACAGCTGGCGATGGCAAGCAAAGAAACAGACTCCAAAATTTTAACACCCTTACCTGCCTTTATATCAATTACATCTGGATCACTAATTGGGACAGAAAGGATACATGAAGTAGCTGGGCTCCTTCGTTTCAGTTCATGAGTGAGTACCATATTACTGCCATCCTCATTTTCCATCCAAACAGCACAGTTTTGTAAGTCCAAAGTTTTAGAGAGCTCTACCAAAGTAGTGTACAAAATAGTATGCTTATCAAGAGATTTTCGAATTTCTCGAGTTAGCATACGAACATGCGAGCTAGCTTCCTTTTGCCTCTTCATCAACCTAACTTCTTGACCAAGCTCACGGGTCTTTTCCTTTAAAAACAACTCTCTGACCTTCACTCTAAGGAGTAATGGGATCATTGTCACCAGAGTTATTGAGGTAGCACAAGAAACTAGTGCAGTGAGAAATTTAAATATCGTAAGTGCCAACATAAGTTGAAAGGAGTGAGGCTCATAAACCCAAGCTGTGAACAAATGAGTCAGCCCACATAAAACAATAAAAGCAATGAACTGTCCAAGGACCCATTTGAATGGAAGATTTGCGCAACTAACAAAGTACACAAGCTCAATAGGGATGGAAAAGTAGGCCAACGCAATAAACAGGTCGCTCACTTTCTGAAACCTTAGAATACTTTCAATTGACCAGGTTCCCTCATCATCGCAATTACAATTTACGAATCCAGGTTCAAGCCCAGACACAGTAACTAGAATGGAGAGAGTAAATAGGACATGAGCCAATGCCCCCCTTGACATTGCAGCAGTCAATTTCTTCATTCCTCAGTCGGCAAGTTGTCATCCTGTAAAAGAAGTACCTCCTCAATCCAAGGTCAATAAAAAGGTGACACTTCAAAAAAAAAGTTTTTTTAAAAAAAGCACAACATCGGCAATTACGAGAGTTAAACAAAGTAAGATCAATAAGAAGTTTTCACAGTCCAACTACGACACTGGATTTACATCCAACTTCCATCACGACAACCCCGTCTACAGCTTATTATGCTTTCACATATGGTCACAAAATCAATATTTGCAAGACTAAAAGAATAACATCTGCCCAGACGTAAGGACGCTATGCAAAAATCAATAAATGCAACCATGAAAAAAGGCAAATAAAGCAAAAGGAACAAAATTTTGATATCAATAAAATGAGCAAAAGAAAAAAAAAAGAAAAGAGAGGAGTCAATTGAACATGGGATTCTCAACTCTGCAATTTCCCTTCCACATTACCAACTCTTACCACCTCTAGAAATCAATGTCCAATCGCAACATTCATTTCAACCGGAAAACAAACAATCGCTTCTACTTTCCACCACATGGATGCAAAGAATCGACCTTTTTCAACGCCCCGCTAATAAAAACGCTACCTATTCGCGGCCCCCATATTACAACAGACGCACACCAACAGAAACACACGGAATCGCAACTCCATCCGTGCATGCGAGAATCCCAGTTACCTGGTTCAGCAAGACGGGACAGAGGAAACCACGGCCGATCCGGCGGCTCCCGACCAACCCCCCGCCGGCGACGACATGGCGCCGATCGCGGCGGACAAGATCCTCCGCCATCCGCCGACCCTCACCGCCGCCGCCGGGCGCTGCCGGCAATCGGAGGAAGGAGGAGGATCTGAAGCCGCTCTGTCAACAGGGGCGCGGTCACCTCACTTCTTTGTTTGCCCCAAATCCCATCTCACTGCGGGCCACCTCATGCTGGACGGCGGAGTGTGTGGTGTGTACGCAGAAGGTATGACACATATGACACGTAAGTAATCTCGTGTCAAATGGAGATTTGATAAATATAATCGGATGAATTAATTGATTGATTGATTAGACAAGGCATTTGCGTCGTGTTGGCTTGCACGTAATCACGTCTTCTTCCGGATGTCTTCAATCTTCATCGGCCCCCCTAAGCTTACTTCAAAATTTTATCATTATTTTTTACCGAATTAATTGAGATATAATGATCTTTTATACCACAAAGATGTAGGCTTATGATTGATTTACAAGGTCTGGACCTGCGACCTAACGTTACTATAGTAAATTTAGCTGTCGTAGTTTTGATATTTAAGATATTATTAAATGCAGGGTCTTGTTACGTAAGTTTTTTTTTTTTTCAATCACGCCCTTCTAATAAGCCACTCTAGACACCCTCTCATGTCATGACATGTCACATGTCAGTCGGCAGACATGTAGCTTGTAAGGTACCCAAAAAAAAATAAAAACATTCATCCAAACGCCTTACCTACTACCGTGAAAATAAGTACTAACTCAAATAATGATGGCCATGCCCTTAAAACAATAACGCATGTAATTCTCACAATTCATTGTTGTTGTCGATTAGGAACTCTGGCTAGTCATTATAAGCGGGTAAAATTGGTCGTCTTTCCCGGGCTCACACACCATAATGGCTAAAAATTGTCAGTTTGCAGTAAAATCCATATACCAAGGGAAGAGGGGTTTGTTCAATGTAGGACTAATCAACCGCCGAATCAACCATTTCTTACTCAAGCCTCTCAGATCCCCTGGTTCGGTTGGATTTGCCAGTTGATAAACGTAACATGATTTGATTAAAAAAAGTTTAAAAAACTGGCTTTACATGGGGAAGCTCAACCAAGACACATGTAAACCCAAGTTGGGTTGGATTAAATATTTACCACTGGGAGGATGGAATTGCACTCTCCTATGCCCATCACAGATACCAATATGGCTGCACTCATGTAAAGGAATATGTATTGCACTCGCCAGCTAATGCAATCTATCCATGAAACTTGTGATCATGTGAACTTCACCTGTCGGAGTAGATCGGGTTACCCAAATTTACAAGTTTGTCAGTTGAGATAATCCCACACGAATCTTCTAGTCAGGGTTCAATACTTTTTATACACCAAACATCATGCAAACCTTACAAACAAGGTAAAGCTTATATAAAAAGCCAATTAGAAAAGATCGAGAGTATTCATAAAATAGGTATCATCAAAAAGTTAACCACATATAACAGAGAAGAGATAATAATGAGGGTAAAAAAATGCGAGAACAGAAGAGAAAGTGCATACAGAGGATCACCCAGCCAACTGTATTCTATATGCCTTATTTTGTAGCCTGAGCTATTAAGTTGCTCATTGAACTAGCTTCTTCCTTGGCAGTTTCCACTAATGCATCCTACAGGTGGTGTCATGACAAATCATAATATATTCAGGTATTCAATGTATTACAGTACCATAAAACTTGCAAACGAAAGACCAAAGGAAAAAGAAATTTGCACCTGCGCAGCTATAAGTCTCGCTACAATTTTCTTGCTTGATTCCTGAAGGTCGCAAGCAAGTAGGAGCTCATCGAGGATGTAGTAGGCCTATGGGAATTAACCAATTGAGGAAGATTATAATCACAAGTACAACATGTTTCAGAAAGCAAAAACTATTGAGGGGTTCACCTTGTGAAAATTGAAAATTAAGTCCAATTCACAAACCTGCAGAGGAAAGAAAAATGAGCACGTTGGGTAAATTTTCACCTCATTAGCATGATGATTTCATATAGAAAACCGTTGGCAATTAAAGATATCCAGATTCTAGACAAGGCAAACTTACACTGCCAAAATAACGATCAACTATCTCCACAAAGTGGTGAATTATCTCAAGAACTTCTAGCTCATTGTCATCTGGAACTATGCACATGCAGAAATAAAGGCTTGCATATGCAGATATGCATTGCAAAAAAGTTAGGAGTAATCTCAATGAAGTCCAACTGTGCTTCACTTACAAGATGCAGTTCACTCCGAATATTACCTTTTATACACAACTTTGTACCCTGTCCATTCAACAAAGTTGCATAATTTTGGACCTCGATTGAGAATTACTCCACTAAGTTCTCGAATAACTTAACAACACACAAATATGAATAATTATGCACATTTTTGTCGCAGTAGATACACAAACTTTTGCTTCAATCTTCTTTGGAAGTTACTAAAATGCACATTCCTCAATGAACTGAGAGTAATTTTTGCACAAGAGCATATTTAGAGATGCTAAAAGAAGACAAGCATGTGGACGAACACAGAGCTTAAACTGCCATGCATATTAATATTCTTGAAATTTGGAACTCAAAGAGTAAGTGATCCAATTGCTACAGTAAACTCTTTGCTAAACACAATGAAGTTTAACCTGGATTAGCGATAATATACCCAAGACAAAAGGGGAAGGATCATACTACATATTTTAGATTACTTCCAAGGCAAGCTGCTCCACAGCTTCCAGTTAATTCATGCATTAAATAACCTATTTCGGATGTATTAATTGAAGATTGATTAACATAAACAGCAATTAGTATTGAGCACAAATGTCTCATGAAGGATGACACATTCTCCATCTAGCCCTCACCTTTTTAAAGTTCTTCCTATTAGTTCATATTCATCTAAACATGAGACATACTCCACCTAACATGGGATACTCCACCTAACTTGCCCTGGCGACTAATAAAAGCACGAAATGAATCTGCAAGGAGTTCCACACAAACTACACATAACATTTACTATCTCTTCTATCGAACTCTTATACTCTTTGCAGCTCAGGCAATGGCATAATCGAAGTACAACATCCCTATCACTTGGTCAGAAGAAAAATCAAATTTTCATTAACCAAATTACCATTTTTAGCCGGTCAGAAATTTACAAGCTTAACCTCCTCTTGATTGACACTCAAACTGAACCCAAAAAAGAAAAACAACAGATTTGATAGAATTACGG
The DNA here is from genome assembly GCA_032619315.1 of Piper longum. Classification (NCBI taxonomy): domain Eukaryota; kingdom Viridiplantae; phylum Streptophyta; class Magnoliopsida; order Piperales; family Piperaceae; genus Piper; species Piper longum. The sequence goes on from JAVDBV010047680.1 coordinate 9,808, forward strand.
CAGTAGAACAATAAGAAAACATGATTCGATTTACAGCAACAATATTCAAGACACAAAAATTTCACAATAAACGACATCATACTAGACAATATGTATAATAAGGACGAACAAAACAACCACTGTCCAAAGAATTAAATAATATTGTAACATCATCTACACCATAGAAATGTTACAGTTCCTGGTCATATAACATAGCGGTAAAATCACGACCACGATAGGATTCACGCATTTCATAGCTCCTCTTCAAATTCATCCGCCCTTTCGAAATTGGTCAGGTGGATAAGATTTCATTTCGCCATTCTAAATGATTGGAAACCATATTTACCATATCAAAGCTCAAAACGAAGGCGGCAATCAAATGAGCGCAACCAGATCCTTCGTTGGCGGCGGCGGCCGGGGGCGGCGGCGAAGAATTCGGGGCAGCGGGCGATCTCCGTCGATCCGGCATCTTCTCGAATTCGGCCTTCAATAGGTGTCAAAGACGTGGCCCATTACTATTTGATTAGATTAGATTTAGGTCCACTGTTACGACTCTGGGCCGAAATTTTGTTGGGGCTGGCTCAATTTTGGTTTGTTCGTCTCCCCTCTATCAAGTAAAGTTTGCGTACCTTATATCAAAGTTTAATTAACTTGATCTATATTTGTTGGCGGGATGAGGGCTCTACAAAATGTGAGAATGTGGTTGATTTGGTAGGTTCATGTAATGTTGGAGTTCATGTGTGGTTCATATATATAAAACAATGATCGCAAACACAGAAAATAAAATAAGGTATAAGAGATTTTTAAATGGCTCGACGTGAGTTTTTAACCCAGTCCTTGTGGACTTGTCCCACAAGCTACTATTTGATAAATTTTAATACAAAAATACAAATAATTGGATTCTTTACTTGCCTTATAATGTGTGCCCAAATTTGGATGCTCTCGTTCAACTTCTTATTGTCTTCAAATGATGAAATAGACCTCAAACCGATTGTTTGGAACGTTGAAATACGTTGGGATACCAAGTTTTGTGCGAATTGGAACACTAAAGGTTGTTGAATAATTTTTGGAACAATTTGGGGATAAACCGGACCAGCCTTGGATCGATTCGGTCCAGAAATTAACTTGGGTCGGATCGGTTCACGGGTGAACCAGATGGTGTACGCTTCGCCTTGGTCCGAATTGGGTGCGCCAGAGGCAAAGCTGGTCACAGCACGGACACCGTCTACAGTCAGATCCGTCAGAACAAATGGGCCCGATTGGTCCGTATGCACGTAGTTTAATGCCGGACTCAGGAGGCTCTTGCACCGACGACTGCGGCAACGGAGAGGTCTGACACCCCCTAGACATGTTGGAGGCAGCAGCCGGAGTCGAACCGTGGTGGTCTGATGGTCGTATACGGTGGCTTTAAGCGGCGGTTTAGCCGAAAAGTTCTGGCAGTAAGGCTATATCACCTGGATTTCGTCGACCTTTGCCGGCGAGTCGTGAGGCTGAATTTGGCTATTTTTGATCGGTTATTGTAGACGGCCGAAAGGTGAGTCTTTTGGATGTGACAGAGCAGTCGCAGATTACCTGAGTTGGCCGAAAAGTGGCTTCGAAGTCGGTGGTGCGTCGTGGCGGTGCTTCTTCTTCTTCTCCGGCTGACTCTTCAAGATGGTTTTTCGTTGACTAGGGGCTTCGAAGGCGTCGAGGCTGGGCTTGGACTTCAAGAGGGATACGAGGGCCTCACGATGATGGTCCCTTATAGGCTTGGTACGGCCGGGATTGGCTGGAAATTCGCCGAAAGTTTGCTTTCCCAAACCTACAAAACAATAAGAATCGGTGATCGACTCTCCCGACTTCTCCCAGCTCTTCTTGTACGTGCATGCTTCCCCTTTTCTAACCTTCATTTTTTTTTATTAATCCAAAATGGGCCCACATAATCACATAAAATTTTGGTATGAACAATATTATAGTTACTTTTAAAGAATTTTATTGTATCAACTATCCTATAATATTGGGCACAAAATAATTTATAATATAATACAACTTTCCACACTCATTTGAAATTTCTACAAAACTTGTCTCCAGGATTCTAGTTACATTCAATTACAAAAATTTAATATAAATATCTACAATCTTTTTTTTAATATTTTTCAAAAACACTTTGATTGGGAGTGGCCAAAGTCAAACAAAAGGGTCCCGCCTTTCCAACCTCAGTCTGTATCACACTATCACTAAGAGTTCAAATCGTATGGTTTACAGAGCAGAAAAAAATTCAACGCCGGCTACTTTCAAAATTTGTAAATGCCCATGTTTATAATTACCAAATCAATTAGAAAAATATTTTTGTAATTAACAATAATTAGGCGTTATACCTTTTAAACATGAGTGAGTACTTGACAGTGCCGAGCAGGAACATTTTCCCGGCTTAGCAGGCCATACGATCTCAACTCTTAATAACAAAGGTATAGATTTAAATTAAATTAAAAATATAAAATATGGTCTCAAATTAAATATAAAATGATTTTAAGCCGAATCGAATTTAATCAAACCGCCCCGCCCCCCTAAAAACCCAAACTAACATGAATGGGAATATTATTAGGCCCATTCTACAGATTACAGCCCATTACGGGTGGGAAAGGTGGAATAATCCGCCATTTTTGCGGGGCTGGGTTGCAGGTTTTGAGCACTCGGGAAGGATCGGAGGAGGAAGAAGATGGTGAACTACATGCTCCGAATTGCGGCCGATCTTGAGAACATCACCGACCTACAACCCCATGGCGGTTGCGACGACCCTACCATGCCCTATCTCTTTAAGGTTTCTACTCTTTTTCTTTTCCCCACCACCCGTTTTCTTAGTTTCGTTTTGATCACTCTGAGACATGCATTTACCAGCTTCGTTGTTGTGTGAGATCGTTTTATGATGCTGTACGGCGTTCTGATTTGAGATTATGTTGGGAATCATTCGACAAAAATTTATATTTTGAATTGGTTGTTGCTTTTGTAGCTAAAATGTGGGAACTGTGGAGAGCTGAGCCAAAAGGAGACCTGCGTCCTTCTCTCCGAAACTGTACCTTTGCCGAATGGGAGGGGAACGACTCATCTGGTCCAAAAGGTGCATTCTTTGCGGTTTTGGTTTTGTATGATATGTATATCCCCATTTTGCATTGTTTTTGCTAGGTTGTTTGATCAGTTGGTTGGTTCAATTCTCGTAGTTGGAGATGTATTTGTGTTTTAATGGAGCGATTTGAAGAGTTTTGCAAATTGTAAAGACATATTTGTGTTATTTATTTTATTTATTTTCTTGCTAGTGCAAGTTTTGTGGGAGGGAAGGAACTGTTCTCATGATCCCCGGGAAAGGGCTCCCATTGACCCTTGCCGCAAGTGAGACTGGAGGTTATGCCCCATTGATGTTATTTGATTGCAGGGGATATGAGCCAACCGGTTATATTTTTCGTGACGGATGGAAAGCTGAATCTGTAAGTAGATTATTCTCCTTGCCATTTTTTGAAATGCTTTTTGTGTTGGCTGTTGGACCTGTGAAGTAATTGAGTAATGTAGAAAATGTATCAGTATTGAATAGGAAGAGTTCACTGCTGCTATATACAGAGGGGAAAGTGAGAATGTATGTAGAATGTTCCAATTATCAAGTTCAGACCCTTTCTACTTGGATAAATGAAAGGGGGTTCGTTCGGCAATCAGAACTCCATTTTTCAACTGTTGGGTTGGGTTCGGAAAAAATTTTCCCCTTGGATTACAGACAAATATTGTTTTCGAGTGTATGAATACTTGTAAGCAAATTTTTTATTGACTTCTAAACAAGTTGAGGTTTATATGGTGTTGTTCCATTTCCCGACCATTCGAGTGGCTTTGAGTTTGCGCTTTTGCCTGCTGTAGATGAATATTACGTTAATCATTTTCATTTTCTTAGTTTTCATATTCTTGGTTGTAAAAATCATTCATTGGTCTCTGTTTCCTGTGCTTATTCGTGCTGACAGGTTTAAGATACAATTGATTTTTCTAGTTTGCTTGTGTTCAGTAATAGCTCTTTGTGCATGTTCTCGAGAGTGTAGTTTCTAAACATCTTATTTCCTTTTTTTAGGCCGAAAGTGGTACAAAGTTTGAAGAAATCGATCTTTCAGATGGTGAGTATGTGGAATATGATGAGAAGGGACAATGCCCGGTGGGAATATCTAACCTCCGTTTTGAGTTCATCGTTGTGAAGTGATTAAATGCCTTACAAGCACATGTAAATTGCACTGGAGTGCCAATGGTGTTTAAAGACCTTTGATGAGAATTTAACTCCTTGAATATAAGTATCCACAGCTATTAACATTCTCATATGCGTATGCGTTATGGTCATCATGATTATATAGATTTGAGGGTAATCTGTGCCAAAAATTGACACTTCATGGACGCCTGGCCGTTAGGAAGAAAAGTTGCTTACAATCTAGAGAGCCGATGCATGATGCATCTTCAATTTTAACGCTCTGGTTTGCACTGTTATGCGATGATCATATTTGGTTTGCACAAGATACAATATTTTTATTAAAAAACTTCCGTCGTTGCATATATATCACTCTATGACCGCGAGTTAACAAGGGTAAGTGGAACATGTGAACCGTGAGTTAATGATAAGACACAAACACAATCAAAGAAACATACCAAGTGAGTAGATTGGTGAGCGGCGGAGACTACGAGCAGTAGTCGATACTCCGAGTGACGACGACCACCACCACCACCATGTCCGATGCCCGGGCCTTGATCTGACAGACCCTTCTTCTCTCTCTCTACGTCCCTGGGTGTGCTCTCTCATACCTTATACCAACTAAGTCTTCTTCTTCTTCTTCTACACTATGCTGCTTCCTTATATCTTCACAACCACCCTCTCATGATACGGTTCTCCTTCTCATCTCTCTATCAGCCCCCTGCTCCTAGTCTGACTCGTTTTAGCCGCGGGTGGGTGTTATCGGATGAATCCCATGCTGTTTAGGTGACTTTTTTGTTTTACTATTTTGCACCTTGATGCTTGTAATTTGTATTTGCTTGCTCCAATTTTTTTTTTAATATTGGTTTTGGTGGATATGATTTTTGCCTTTGAGGCTGTTATGATGTGTGGTATATTTGTCGTTGTATGTGGAGTGGTCAAGTTGGTGATCTTGGCAAAGACTTCTTTTTTATTGGTCTCTTGGTTGTTTGGTTCATTGATTGAACTTAGGAACAGATGCATTGCGTTCGTTTTAAGAAAATAAATAAATAAGAAAATGATTTTTTTGTTTTCATCTACTTTACTAGGCACTAGCCCGCTAATAATTGGTCATGTCGATGCGAAAGTTTTCACTAGATTTTTATTTTATTCTACCAGGCACCAGCCTGCCAACACTGATTAGAATTGTAGCCGCGCATTGCAATTATACATTGATTGGCTCTTAAAATTGTTGTGACACTGTTATAGATGAAACTTGTACATCAATGGTTTTTGGCTAACATAAAATTATTTTTTTCTGAGGGTTTCATGATGTTCTTACCGAAATGGCTTTACTTTAATTATAGAACCCTTGGCTTATATATGAATTTTGTTATCTTTTACATAAAGGATGAAGGGTATCAAGGACTGGATCTCTAGTCAGATGGTATCATCCAATCCTCTGATGTCACTGAGACCTTTATCTGGAAATATTGCTGATGATCCTGTGGATGAAGAGTTGACCAATGCAGGTACATAATTTCATTTTGAATTTGTTTTTTAATAGAGCTGTATTTCCGGCTGTATTTATTTTGGTGGCTTAGTTTTGTCTTCTATTTTCCAGAACATGCTATATCAGTGTATGAACTGATTATATCTTAAACACATACGCAAAATCATTATGTATGATGATTTGCTCTGCAACTTATGTGCATCTCTGCATTTTAAATGTTCAAAAGTGAGTATTTCATTCTCTTTCCTGCTCGAAACCAGGTTCAATGAGGTCTGTCGCACCTACTGCTGCATCACCTGAAACTTCTAATAGTTTTAGTGATACTGAAGTAAACAGGACTCAATCGACTTTACAATCATCTGGTGTTAGTAATTCTCAGCTTTCTCATTATAGTAGCTGCAGCGGGAAGCTGGATCCTCTGTCCAAAGTGGATGCCCTTCAAATCAAGTTTCTTCGAATTATTCATCGCCTTGGAATTTCTCTGCAAAATCTCGTGGTTACGCAGGTTTTACATCGTTTGCAGCTTGCATACCTGATTCGTGCTGGAGATACAGACATATCAAGATCAAGTTTAAAACATGATATTGCAAGTTCAATAGCCAGAAACTTGGAGAGTGATGGACAGACAGATTTAGATTTCTCATTTAAAATTCTCTTGCTAGGTAGAACTGGCATGGGCAAGAGTGCAACCATAAATTCAATTTTTGGGGATAGCAAAGCACCTACTTCCGCCTTTCATTCTGCCACTGTTAAGATTCATGAAGTAACTGGTTTTGTAAATGGAATGAAAATAACAGTGATTGATACACCTGGTCTTCTGCCATCATGCGATAGTCGACACAGGAACATGAAAACCTTGTTGTCAATAAAAAAATTTATAAGGAGATCAAAACCAGATATGGTACTGTATTTTGAACGTCTGGATTTGGTGGCTGCTGGGTATAGTGACTTTGCACTCCTGAAGCTTGTGACGGATGTTATTGGATCTGCAATTTGGTTCAATACGATGATTGTTATGACTCATGGGGAATCAGTCCCACCTGAAGGGTCTGATGGTTACCCAGTGGGTTATGGAGAATTTATTTCTTGGTGTACGATTGTGGTTCAACATTATATACATCAGGCTGCTGCCGACAAGCGACTAGAGAATCCAGTTTTGATAGTGGAGAACCACCCTATGTGCAGAAGAAATCTTTTGGGAAAGGTTCTGCCTAATGGGCAAATATGGTGGTCTCAATTTTTGCTTATGTGTGTGGCAACCAAAGTTTTGGGAGATGTAAATGCTATCTTCAAGTTTATGGATAGCCTACCCCTGAGTCAGCCTATTATGGGTGTGCCTTCACTGCCTCATCTCCTCTCTTCCCTTCTGCGTCCATCTTTAGAAGGTCCCAATGAAGATCTGGATAAAGTTTTTGACCTAGACGAGGAAGATGAATATGATCAGTTGCCTCCAATAAAGATCCTTAAAAAAGCTCAGTTTAAAAGATTGAGTAAAGATCAGCTGAGTGCCTATCTGGATGAACTTTACTATCGGGAAACACTTTATTTGAAGAAACAATTGAAGGAAGTACTAAGAAAACGAAGGGATAGTGTGCTTTCTCAAGGTTCAACTTCAATCGAGGATGATGACTCTGAAAGCATTTCAAATCCACAATTGGTGCCTTTGCCTGATATGTCTATTCCTTTAAGCTTTGACTCTGATAATCCTGTTCACAGATATAAATGTCTTGTGGGTGATGACACTCAATGGCTTGTGCGACCTGTTTTGAACTCTCATGGTTGGGATCATGATGTTGGGTTTGACGGGATCAATTTGGAGGTGTCTGAGGATATACCAAGTAATTTTCATACAGCCTTAGTGGGACAGATGAACAAGGAAAAGAATGAGCTCAGCTTCCAAGCAGAATGTACTGCCTCATACAAGGATTTGAAAGGTAGACATTCTTTGAATGCGGCTCTCGAAGTTCAATCTTCTGGTAAAAATCTTGTTAGCGCGATTAGGGGAGATGCCAAATTGTGGAGTTGGAAGTACAATGTAGCAGGATGTGGTATGTCTGTAACGTCATTTGGAAACAAATATTATATTGGAACAAAGCTTGAAGATTCCATATCAGTAGGTAGAAGACTGGAAATTGCCATTAATGCAGGGAGATTGGGGGGCCATGGTCAAGTAGCTTATGGTGGAAGCATAGAGACTACATTGAAAGGAAGAGATTATTCTCTTAGAAATGATAAAATTAGCTTGGCAATGACTGCTTTGGCATTTGACAGGGAAACAGTATATGGGGGAAATGTTATATCAGATTTTCACCTCAATCGTAATTTAAAGGCATCTGTTAATGTGAATATAAACTCAAGAAAAATAGGGAAATTTTCTGTAAAATTCAGTGGTACTGAACATATTGAATTTGTAGTTGTAGCTCTTTGCTCAATTTTAGGGGGCGTTCTCAGGGCGAAACTCAATGAAAGTGCCCCTGCATAGATTTTCACGGGATCTAATGGAAAAACAATTGATTACGAGCAGAAGTAGCATTGTTTATTTAGTCTGCACATTCATGTGCATGCATCGGATATTGGTCAGCAGAGCAGATGGCGAAAATGGAATTGTTCAGTGAGGGTGTTGAATTAATTAAGAGAAATGTATAAGAGGGTGCTCCTGAAGAATAGTCTAACGGGCATTTTCTTGTCAGAATTTCTGTTCGTCGAGGTACATTTTTACACTATGAAGCCAACTGAGCATGCCAATTTTTTTTTTTTCAAATACGTCATTTTTTGAATAGTTGTTATCACTAGCTTTGAAGAGTTTACCGATAGCCATATTCGGCTCAACAAACCTTGAGATAGTCATCGTTGGTGATTGGTTATACGTACAGGCTCATAGCTCAACTTGGTCGTGTATGCAAACAAATATGAATCAATTGTCAGAACTGGAGAGCAAAGTTTTCATTGACTCAAACATGTTGAAGCTCTTGTGGTGAGGTTTCAGATCCTTTTTAAGGTGGACTAATCTTTTGAGCAGCTTTGTTTGAAAAATCAATTCGTTGGTCTCTGTTTCCTGGTCTCGTTCATGGTGGCCCGCTCACATTCGCAGGCAAATGGAACGGTTCGAAATTTCTATGGTTCATTGTTCTCAGATTTGCCACTTGTTGTATCTGCCTCTGCCAAATTCTTATTCTTTTGACTTTATAGCAAATGGTTGTTAATTGTTATCAGTTCCACCTCTTTTTTATACTGGGAATAACAAGTATGTAGATAATGCAATCTATACTAATCGCTATCTCATCTTTTCCTGTCTTGTGCTTAAGGAAGTGCTGTTCACGGTTGACAAAAAACACAACCTGAGCTTTCATTATGTGATGTCTACAATCGATTACCAGACCTACAAATGCCATTTGGATTCTTTTGTCAGTTAACCCGAATATCCGTTCTAGGTGGATGGTAATTATACATGGTTGAGATAACAATTGCTTGTTATGGTGTTGAAGTACATGGTTTATTTTTTTTTTTTAATGTTCAAACCAGAGATTGAGAAAGACCCAAAAAATGTACTTAAAGGTTGTCTGATCGTATTTGAGTTTTGATGTAGTTTACAATTGAGGGAAGCGTTGAAATAGGATTCATGACTTCAACCCCGTCAGAATAAGGTGGAGGGAGGAAAGAAGTTATAAACATGGTTTAGTAATGCATGGATGAAAATAATGAAGTCAGCAGAGGGTCATCACTATGCCACAAATACATCAAGTACGTATGATTAGATATCAGGCATCAAAGACTTGGAAAAAAATTAATGGAGGCATACAAGCATCGCTCTATCAGGCGGCTATACTGGTTCGGAGGAGACTAAAATCGATTCCAAACAGCTAAAGTCGGGTTTACTCTCGCAGTATTTGATGGTTAAAAAGGATTATACGCTTCTACAAGCAGCTGATTTTGTTAAAAAAAAACCAATTTATTTTTTTAAAAAAGTTTGAATTGGGCTCTGCGTGTTTTTTTATAAAATTTATTTATTGGTCTATAAAAAGTTTTTAAGCCGGGTTTGCTTTCGCATTATTTGATGGTTAAAAAGGATTATATGCTTCTACAAGTAGCTGATTTTGTTAAAAAAAACAATTTATTTTTAAAAAAGTTTGAATTGGGCTATGTGTGTTTTTAAAAAAAAATTATTTATTAGTTTATAAATAGTTTTAAAACAATTAATTTCCCTCATGAATGAAAACTTTAATATGAGAGTATAAACTATTATTATAAAAAAGTTGCTTGCCTCAAAAATAATAATTAAATCAATTATGGATAATCGTAAATATTAAAAACGAGTTTTTAAGCCCCTCGAATTATATATAATAATCTTATATCATATCAAAATTGAACGGATTAATTTTTTTTTTAAAAAAAACAAGACTGACTCGGTTAAAAACATTAATTAGCTTAGTTAGGCTCTAACACTAACCCTACCACTAATAAACAACTTTTTCTATTGTTACTTGAGTCTTCAAATAAATCAATTAAGATTAAGAAATGTGGCTTTTTCCCACCAATCCTCTCCTCTTCTTCTCTTGTGAAAGAGGCGGCGCAGCCAAGGCCTCCCCGGCCGTCGTCTCCGCGGCGATCGATCTCCGGTGACCGGACATGGCCGACGACAAGGTACCCCTCCCGATCCGCCCCCAGATCTGGCTTTCATGATCGATTCCCTCTTTTTTTTTTCTTTCTTTTTTTGTCGATTAGGTTTGTGGGCTGGTGTGAGCGGTTGTGGTAATGATAACTTGTATGGTGTCTTATTCGTGTGTGTGTGTGTGGATTCGGCGATTGGTCGGATTGACGACTGGTGGTGAGGGGACATCTATTGTAGCTTGTGGAGTTTTGGGTTTGTTTTTGGTGTTGATCTTATTTTGTCTGGTTAGATGCGAGGGTGCTGTTTTGTTTGCTGTTTGAGCTGATTTTCTGTACTGGTGGTGCTTTTTTTCTTTTTGAAAAAAAAAGAGAGTCAATTTGTCATCCACCCCCCCCCCCCTCCTTTTTTAAAAAAAAAAGCTTAATTGAAAAATTGTTGTTTGATTGACGGAAAAGTTTTAATTTTTATGGTGCTGTAATAGATGAATTTTTCGTTGATGATTTAGAAAAATGTAGTTGTGGATCTTGTCAAATTTATTGCGGTTCTGAATCTAGTTGTTTCCATCGATCCAAAGGTTTGGCCTTTTCGCTAGAAGATTAGATCTGTAGCTTGTTGGATCTGTATTTTTTAGTAGAAAGTGAGGTATTGCGTAGCTGGGATTACTACTCACGTTTAACGTTTCCAGTTTTTTCCAGTTAGCATCTAATTAGCTTAGTAAAATAGCTACGTTTACTTGAAATTTCGATGGGTAAAGTAACGTGCCTTGCTGATTTGAGAGTGACAATATTCTTTGTTGCAGGAAATGGCAATTGAGGGGAGTGATCCGACGGGCCATATTATATCTACCACGATCGGTGGTAAAAATGGGGAAGAAAAACGGGTAATTTTCCCGCATATCAAGAATTTTTTTCTTTATGTTTTATTGTTCATGGTTGTAAGACATTGTCAATTGGCCACCTTCCTTTTTGTTGTCGTACTTATGAAGCCTAGGATGTGTTAGAGTTTAAAATTTCTGTATCTGTCAATTGGATAATGATTTATGCTGTTGATCATGATGCAGACTATCAGTTACATGGCAGAACGTGTTGTAGGAACTGGGTCCTTTGGAATTGTATTTCAGGTCTTGATATCTTTTAACTTCTATCGAATCTGCTCAATTAATTGTTTAGATTCCTATCTTCATGCTCTGCACTTTACCTAAAAATGTGGGATGAAATTTTATGCTGTCATAATGTCTCCCTGTCCTGATTTTAGGCAAAATGCTTGGAAACTGGAGAGACTGTGGCCATAAAGAAGGTGCTGCAGGATAGACGATACAAAAATCGTGAACTACAGCTATTGAGGGCTATGGACCATCCTAACGTTATATCTTTGAAACATTGTTTCTTCTCTACAACGAGTAAGAATGAGCTCTTTCTCAATTTAGTCATGGAATATGTCCCGGAAACTGTGTACCGAGTTCTTAGGCATTACTGCAACATGAATCAAAGGATGCCGTTAATATATGTGAAACTCTACACTTATCAGGTAAGATTTTCCATATGTGGGTCATTGTCATAAGTTGATGTATCATTGATTAATTGGTTAATTGGTTCCATATGCAGATATTCCGGGGGCTGGCTTATATTCATACAGGTCCTGGTGTTTGTCACAGAGACATAAAACCTCAAAATCTTCTGGTATGCTATTTCCATCCCTTTTTTTTGTCTCTTTATTTCTGATCCTTTTTTTATTTCTTTTTTCTTGTTAATAATAAATTGTGCAGGTCGATCCACTTACTCACCAGGTTAAGATCTGTGATTTTGGAAGTGCAAAAATCGTGGTTCGTTGCACAATTCCCTGAATCTGTGTTGGTACCATATTGTGATCATCTAATGACTGAAAGGGTTATTATCTTTTGCAACTCAAAGTATTTAAATTAGGATGCATTTGATTCATTTCAAAATTTGCTGCATAAGAATTTGATAGGCCAGTTCTTTGGTAGCTATTTGCATGTATGTTTGTATCCATGTGTATATATGACTTGAAATAGACAAAGAATTAAACTCTGTTCTAAAGTTATGTTTCTTCATTTGACTCTCCAGAATCTGAAACTTCTTATTGTTGACTCTACCCAAAAAGTCATGATAAACATATAATCATATACTTTTTTATCAGGTCAAAGGTGAAGCCAATATATCATACATCTGCTCCCGCTATTATCGAGCTCCTGAACTGATTTTTGGTGCAACTGAGTACGCATCCTCCATTGACATCTGGTCTGCTGGTTGTGTACTTGCAGAGCTTCTCTTGGGACAGGTCAAGTTGCTGCCATCAGCTTTACTATTTCATCATTTTTTTTAAAAAAGAAAAATCTTTCATGGTTTCTGATTCTTTGATATGAGATTCATTGTATTGTTGTTACTTGTCTGTTTTTTTAATCTCCACAGCCATTGTTCCCTGGAGAAAGTGCAGTGGATCAACTTGTTGAGATAATCAAGGTATGTGTGTGGGATATCATTTGGTTAGAATCTTATTGCTTCGTATTTCTAAGCAGATATCAACTTGTTAGGATAATTAAGGTTTGCTTGTGTCATTTGACTTTTTTAAAATTTTATTACTTTTCTATGACTATGCTGATCTTGCTAGGTGCATGTGTTTTAGGTTCTTGGCACACCAACTCGAGAAGAAATAAGGTGCATGAATCGCAACTATTCGGATTTCCGCTTTCCACAGATAAAAGCTCACCCTTGGCACAAGGTATTGTCTATTTTTACCCCGTAAGTGGCTATTTTTCAGTCTCTAAATTGTGATATGCCTTGAGATGACATGACAATAAGTATGATTAGATGGTATACAATATAGCCTGCACATGTAAAACTATTACTTGAAATAATTGTCAAACTGTTTATTTTCTGCCTTTTGTTTCAAGTTACAGCTGATATTTTCACCCTTGAATCAATAAAAATATAATTTGTTCTGGCGTGTATGTTGGATGGATAATTTAAGCTAACAGCCGACTGTGGTTCTGAAGGCCTGAAGAATTGTTATGCCTAGTGCCCTTGTCTTTTTTCTTGAATAAGAGATCATTTATAATCTGTAGCATTGATTTTATTTGACAGTTTGTTAGGTTTCTTCTTTAAATGGTAAAATTTTACAATTTTTTTCATAATTAAATCATGGTTCAGGTTTTTCACAAAAGAATGCCTCCAGAAGCAATTGATCTCACTTCAAGACTACTACAATATTCTCCCAGTCTTCGTTGTACTGCGGTGGGTTTTATTTTCTCACAGAGAGCATATTTTATACATCATAAATACTGAATCACCATACATACGAACTGAAAGTGGAACGTGGATGTCTGATACATCAAATACCTCTATTTTAGTCAAATCTGTGATGATATGGTTTGTTTCTTTATCAATAATTATTTCATTTTGATGTGACTGAAGTTGGCAAGTTTTTGCAGCTAGAAGCATGCGCACATCCCTTCTTTGATGAACTGAGAGAGCCTAATGCCCGTCTACCTAATGGTCGTCCTTTTCCTCCCCTTTTTAACTTTAAGCATGAGGTATGTTATTATTTGGCAAACACTACAATTTGTAGATTATTCATGTTATATTTTTTGATTGTCTAATTCTAATTGATGCTCAAATGATGTCATATGTCATTGGTGCTGGTTGAAGGAATAGCTCTTTCCTTATATTAATAAATTTTATTTGTTCTAAAACGGGAAGGAGTAAATCTTTGGTCTTTTATTTGCTTTCATCTTGAATATTGGGGTTTTATAATATTGAAAGGTGTTATGCACATTCCCTTGGTCTTGTTTAATTTTATTCAAGTTGTTTTAATGTGGCAATTGGATAGAGTTGGGTAGCCTCTTTGAAAACACTGGTGGCGAAGTTTTTACATGTTAATTTATTTTCTATTTATTCTTTTGGGAATTGTGTTTAAGAGGGTGTGTATGATACTGATCGTTAATTAGTTGTTCCCGTGGAATTGTTATTTTCCTTCTTTTTTTTTTTGGTTTTGCCTGATTTAGAATTATCAAAATACTAATTCAAATAAACTCTTTGTTCCAGTTGTCTGGTTCCTCACCAGAACTCGTCAGTAGGTTGATACCCGAGCATTATAGGCGACAATCGGGACTCGTACATATACCTGCGACATAAAACATATCTTTTGTTTGGAGAAAATTTAACGTCCTGGGCAAGTCCTTCTATTGTACCTTCCAACCCAAAAAAAAACCAGCCTTGTTGGAACTAGAAGCCCGTCGTAGCGCACGTGTGGCGGCAGGTGCCCTAAATATGGTACCTTCTTCGCAGCTGTAGAAAGGGGAAGTTGGAGGAGTGCATTTTGTTCTATATGTGGTTTAAAGTTTGTGGGCGGTTGGCTGTGGGCAGTGCCGCTTGATTAATTGGCCAATGGTTAGTATTTGGCCCATCTCATGCTATGTATTTTACCTCGACTGTAACATAAGAGTTCGCTCTAGCTTTAAACTTTGTGGATGAAGTTTGAACCTAAAAGATGGTATGTTGTACATGTTTCTTGTACTGATCAATGGAAGAAAATATTTGAGCTTCTACCAAAAATTGCCAAAACAAATTCATAAATGCTTAAAGGAGAAAGAGGTAGTACAGACACTCTCGAGCAAATATCACTTCATATTGAGTACGTAAATTAGAAGATTTGATCCATGTCTTTTACCTTAATGGTTTAGGAGTATTTGCGCATGCGAAAGACGCCCTCCAAACCTAAGTAGACAGCCACCTCGGTTGCACAAATCGACATTCGGAGCGGCCGAAGGCCCATTCTTAATGGGCTGTGGGCCTTCCTCTGTTTCCTAAGTGGGCCGAATCCAATTATTCAACTTTATATGTATATAGGGTGAAGTTTTATGGAAAATTTTCCACCTCAAACTCTAATTTGGCCGTCCTTATAATCAGATAGTCTAGAATTGATGAAAAAAAAAATTTCCATTCTCCAGCAGCCAAGCCACGGCTGACCAGGTGGGGGAGGGGGGCGTCAGTTGTCATGCGGCCACACTTGGCCTAGTAATGACAGCATGGTTTATGGATGAGCAGCTATGAATATACACCAATTGGAAACACTCACTCCATGGATGAGGTGCCGTAGAGACCGTGGATGAGCTGCTACAGGCGTGCACAAGGCACGTAGGAGCAAAAGAGTAACTTGGCCTTGAGCGGCGAGTTATGGTCATTGTTTGGAAAGCATGACTAATCTTACACGAGTATTGGAACAAATTCGGAAGTGTGGGATGATGGAAGTCGGTTGCTACAAATATACCATGATGGTATAGCAAGGTCTCTTTGGTTCGGGCATGATGAGAGAGCATGTCGAACTTACCGAACTTAAAGAAGTATCGGTAAATGTTGAGTGAGTAAAATTGCGTGAGATTGTGAAGACGATGGTTGAAGGCTTCGGCAACTTTCGGTGAAGAGTTAGAGAAATCGTTTGCAGCGAGTACCCGACTTGCCCAATAAACTTACCTGCGGGGGCGGCAACGACGAGGGTGGGTCCGAATCTAGAAAAGGGCGGGAGAGTTGGGGGGGGTTGATTAGGCTCAGGAAGAGAAGTTTTTAGCCCATTAAGGTTTTGTTAGGGCCCATTTTGATACACGGGCCTTGCTGTTGGGCTATCATTATTGACGTCCAGATTTTGATACCATGTGCACGTGGAGGGGTTTCAAATTATAATAAAAAGAAAAATGCCTGGAAAAAACATTATAATACAAAATTACCATAAATAAGAGAATTTCCCCTACCATTAGGGCTCCAACACCGTATTTGTTCTCAACCTTTTCTTTTACGTAAATAATTTCTAAAGATGTCTACTCTTGTTAATAAGCCGAGTCAAGCTAGCTCCGCTCGAGTTTTAATCGAGCTAAGTTGAATGGGGGCTTGGCTCGTCCAAGCTTGTCTAATAGATGAGCCTAGCCAAGCATGTCTTATTAGGCAAGAACAAAGTTTTTTTTGTGGACCATTACATTTTAAACAATAGAAGCAAAAGAGGTGGTGACAATGGTGACGAAGGAGGAGTTGGTGATAGCGGCGGAGGAGTAGATGGTGCTATACGAGGTGGAGGCAATGATGATGACGAAGAAATCAACGGTGGCAAAGTAATGAGGAGATGGCAATAGAGGGCCACATCGGTCATAATATTATGTTGGTTGATTAGATGGCAAAATAGTTTTTTTTATCGTGAAGGATGAAAGTTTTATGAAAAAGAATAAACTATAAAAAAATAAAATAAGAGAGGATAAAGATTGGCGGTTGGATATCTACATTTTGAAGAGGGTGCTGTGCCAAGAAATTTTTCTCATTAGTGGACCTTTGGTGAGATGACTATTTTATTAATAATATATTTTATGGATATAAATACTCAATATTGGAGATATTAGTGGGGGTGTAATTGATCGGTTTATAATATTATTATTTATTGTATTTTGACATATATTATAAATCTTTAATTATATATTTTATTAATGTTATGCATGTCTATTAGGATATTAATGACACATTTAATAACCTTAATAGAGTTTATATATGTTATATTCGAGGTAGTTATACTTTGTGGTTTTTGATTTTGAAAATAAAAAAGAAGATTTGAATAAAGAATTATATACATAATTGGAAGAAATAAAATGAATGGTTTTATTCGTCCATTAAAAATGATATTTAATTTTTTGCATTGAAAACTTTTTTATCAATGATTTTTCTATTAAGATGTCAGTGTTTTTCTACCTAGATTGTTCTACATTTTAATGTTTTTTATTTTCTTTACAAGACCAATTAATTTATATGTATTAATTTTTAAGTTTAGGTGCTTTCGTAATATTTAAGTTTATAGTTTAATTAACTTTAAATAATAATTTAATATTAAAAATAGTTAACTTAGGTATTTATATATATTTACTAATTAGAGTAATGGGGCATTGGGGGGAGTTTTATGATGAGTTTAGATTAAGGAGGTGTTAGCAAATTTCTTTACTGGTGGTGGGGGGTAATAACCCTGTGCCCCCAGCTGAAGACGGCGAGGTGAAAGGTGGGAACAGCAATGGCGGCGGCTGGTCCGCCGGAGAAATTGAAGCCACGGCGGTTGAAGGGTCACGACAGCGAAGCCACCTGCTGCATCGCGTCACGTCGCAGCCCGGTCCTGGTCGTCTCTTCCGGCGAGGTAATCAACCACTTCATGTGATATAGAGAGCGATGCATGCACCATCTCTGTTTTTTGATATTGCGGTGATTTGCTTATAAAGGTTACCACTACTTTGCCGTCTTGGATGTTCATTGGTTGTCTAATTTGGTTAGGACGGTTGCATCTGCTTGTTTGATTTGCGGTGCAAAGATGTGCTTTTTAAAATGGACGTGGAGAAAGGGCCGGTTTCCTCCATCTGTTTTATGCCAGGTAGATTCGCTCTGTGCTCACAGTTCCTTGTTTTCTAATGCTGATTCTTACCCCCCCCCAGCATCTTTATGATTGTTATTTGTTTTTCAGGGAATGAAGATGTTTTATATGCCTCGGCAGGAAATGAAGTAATAGGTCTTGATGTGCATATGGTATTCTGTGGTCATACCTTGGCATATACATACATTATTTCCAGTATAAGACCTTGATGATTCTATTAAGTCCAAGTTAAAATAATAGATAATCTTCACCACTTAGCCAGTTGTTTGTTGATCTTTTCTAGGCCTCTTCCTGGAAGCCCATCAAGAGTTTCAGCTACAACAAAGATGAAATAAATCAGGTATATTTGTTTTCAGTTTTGACCAAATGCTGCCTAGTGGATGAAGTTAGTCATTCAGTCTACCTAATTGTTTCTCACGTGACTATGCAATGTTGTTAGGTTTTATTATATTTACATCTTTGTTAGGAGATGATGTTACTATTTAAACTTCTCAAACTTTTTCCCTAAGAAATAGAGTAATATTTCCATCTATACTTAGTTTTATACCACTTAATAACTAATCATTTACGTCTATTTGTGGGTTTTGGAATCACATTCTCTTAAGAAATTGTATTGAGGATGTTAACCTCATTGAACTTTTTCTTTCAAAGTACTTGTTTGATGGTGTTGTTTTACTTATAAAGCATTTATTGTTACTCGTTTATTTTCCAAGTTTTAGCCATTTGATTTGTAAAGAAGAAATCACTCTTTACAATGCCTGCTGTTTTTTTTTTTAATGAATCTCATTATTTGGCGATTGCAGATTGCTGTCAGCTCCAAAGGTTCCTTTCTTGCTGCTGCAGATGATAGCGGTGATGTGAAAGTACTTAAGTCCCTTTATATACTCGTTTGTTTTTTAGTTATTCATGCATTTTTTTTTTAAACCATTCTCTTTTTTTCTTCTTATTTTCTTTTTTCTTTTTGTGTTCCACATGTTGGTGACATTACTCATAAAAGCTGTTTTTATGGGCTTTATTCTTGAATGCGCTCATATTTGTCATACCTTGTTATCAATCAATTGCGACTGTTGGACCAAATGATCCAAAATATCTAAATGCTCATGTAAAGTTGTTAATCTTGACTAAATGATACAGTTTTTATTAGCTCGACTACTATTGTCATGCATATTGTATGCTTAGGCAGAAAAGAGAAGCACTTCTTGTACATTATATTTAACCCAGTACCTGACATAATGCAAACTGCTGAACTATTTTACTTAAGATGCTTTAGGTATTGTGGAAAGGTGGTCACTTATTTTTGCAAATTTAAATAGCAATGGTCTTGTGTTGTATCATGTATGAAATAGTAAACTTTTTGTTTCACTAACCCTTCCCCTGAAATTACTTATCCTAATGCAACTCTGAAAGCTGTTTTTTATATTATTCATATTTGGTAGATAACCGACACTCGTGAGCAGTGCATATACAAGACCTTAAGATCAGTCCACGTGAATGTATCCTTTTCAATATGTTTGATTATGGCTGCCTTTTTATCACTCTCTCTGCTTGATATTTCTTCAGAATTATTTCAAATACTTGTTTCTTTTTCTGATTGATATTAATTCACATATATTTTCAACACTTCTTTCTTTCCCATAAGGTTTATTTAGTATGGTTATGAATTTTTTTTTTTGTATCTTTAGAAAATCTTTGTTAATTGTTTTTGGATTATGTTGATTTGGTTCAAAAAGATATTTTTGTTGGGCCATGATTTGTGACTGGGCTTTGTCTCTGTATGCTTTGTTGTTCCCATGTCTCACTCTCATCATTACTTATCAGGTTGCAGTCTTCTCATATTTAAGCATGATCTCTTAAATCCTAATAATACGTTTTGAGAAAATGATACTGAAAAATCTTTGACACTGCCACCAGATTTGTAGTAGTGTGCAGTTTCTACCTTGGAAAAGCTGGGAAGGTACCATCATTTGAGTAATTTTAGTCAGTGTAATTCGATTTTGGGCATAGGCTTCATATCACTTCTAAGACGTGGGATAGCTAGCAAATCAAGCTTTTTTCTAATGTCATGTTAGCAAGCAAAATTTTTCCTCTTTTACTGATAGGACCTGTTAGATGTAAATGGACTTGTTGATTTAATGCATGATCTGTTGAATTAATTAGCTTTTGGGGTTTTTTTGCAGTTATTACTGGTGGCCTTGATGCAAAACTTGTGATGTGGGACTTTTCCAGAGGACGACCTCAAAAAGTTGTAGATTTTGGTATGGAGGATATCTTCTGCTCTCTAAAAGAATCGTTTAATTAGACTTATATCTCTCCGTTACATTGGTGTTAGGTTTGCCAGATGTGGAAAAACATGAGTCTTCAAATAGTGGAAACCACTTTGTTAATCCTCCATTTATTCATGCAATAGCCATCCCTGAAGAGGATATGATGGCTAATACGGGAAAAATATGTGCTGTGGCCAGAGGTGACAGCATTGTTGACATAATTGACCTTGAGATTGAACTAGGTGCGGCAAAGTTAAAGAGTTCACGAGGTTCCAAGAAGTCTCAATTAGCTGGCAAAGAGAATATAAAGGCATCTCAAGGGAGAATATTGCAACTAGATAATGATCGGGGAGGACATATTGCTTCAGTCTCTTGTGTGTAAGTTAGTCATTACTCTGTCAACGTTCTAGAATGTTTATCTGATGCCACATTCTATTTTGATCTTGGCTGTGGAAGCAGTTTTCATGTCGCTAGGTTACCCATTGCCCCATTGGAAACGCTGATATTCATTTATGACGCTTGCGCAAATTTTATCAATAGTATGTTTTGAACCATTTATCTTTCTTGAATTTGGGAAATTATTTGTGATCAGTGCTTTCTCAAGAATCGGAGAGTTGGGGAAGCATATTTTTTCTGGTGGAAATGATTCATTGGTGAAAGTTTGGGATTGGTCGAAGCACTTAGATGCCTCACATGACAACAACGAAAACAACATATTGAATACGAGCATTAAGGTCGGCAAAAAGGTAATTAATTCTCTTCTCCTTTTTCCTTTTTGTTATTAATTTATAAACTTGCTATGTTCCAGAAGAGTTAGTGAGCTCCTGCTCCCTGCACGCATACGATTGAACAATCGTAAGGTTTATTTGACCATTTATTTTTTGGAACTTTTACTCTATCTCCCACTTCACAGGTCAACTGGCTTTGTACCGTGCAATCGGATTCTGAAAATCTTGTTGTTTGTGATACGTCCAAAGTAGTGAAAATATATTCAGTTTTGTGACTTGATATTTCCCTCATTTTGTTCTGTTAAGGCAGGTGTTCTGTATACAAAGTAAAGTCGTTGTCAAGGCTAGTGACATTGACATAGATCTTGCAAAACCTTCTACCATCGTGATACCATTTTACAATTTTGATAACCTGTATTTCTTTACTGAGCTTAGAAAAGATATTCACATAATATCCAAATCAGCCTGTTTCATTTCTCTCTTGAGTGAAAGATCTTGTTAATGCTTTTGGAGTGAAAGATCTTGTTAATGCTTGGTATAAACTTGACTACCTTATGTTAAAGATCGTATAATGCATGAACTTCAAATAGCGCAACAAAGCTTGCCACTAGTTCAAATGGAGCCGTCGATCTGAGTGCTCGAATTTGAAAATCTCATATTAGCTTTCTCGATCTTTACATTAAGTTCTTAACTAGAAGAAAATTCATATTACATATTGTTCTTGGTCAGCACAAGTCGCCCACAAGGTTACTGCCCTTGTATTTGAATAGATGCTTGGGGAAAAAAATAAAAAAAACAAGAGAGAAAAGGTGAAGAAAATCTTTGACATTTTAGTGTGCTTCCTAGCAATGTTTTTGTAAAGTCTGGCAATGATGGCTGGTGTCACAGGTCTGATTTAGTGTCTTATTTTTCGCCCTAATCTTTCCCGTGCGACGTGTTTCCTTCCTCGGAACTACCAGCCTATAGCGCTATGCAGCCAGCGGATGTATTGCATAGCACCTCTTCGAACCCCACCTTCGCACACACCCGGCCAAGTACTTGGTACCACGCCCGATTGCTTGGCGCAACAAGGTACCCGCACTTGACTCCCGGTCGCAGCACCCTGCTCGAACACTTGCTCAATCACCAAGTTGCACTGTTAGGTGTTACAATGCCGG
>JAVDBV010047681.1:0-28393 GCA_032619315.1 Piper longum
ATATATATATATATATATTCTGGCGGAATTGTTGTGAGCTAAGCGTAAGATTGTTCTTGTGGTAAATGTAATTATTAAGTGACTATAAATAGTGTTAGAATGACTCATATAAATTGGTACGGGTAACTGAATCTAGAGTAAAGTGAATCTAGAGTTTATTTATCTCAAGATAGGACTAATCGTATAGGCCTACCGTTCATAATAATCAAAATCCGTATAATGATTATGAAATTATAATATTCAAAAAAGTCTTACGGGACTAGGTTCAGACCCCACTTAAATACAATGTGTGTGGAAAAAATTAAGAAGTCTTCCTCTAGGCCGAAAGGGGTGTAAGAGGATCTATTATTTAGTTGTGATACCGAAAAAATGTCTCTAGGCAAATTGGTAACTATGGATTGGGCTCTTAGCATACGTGTACATGTATGGGATCGTATGGCCAAATGGGACGCCACCCACAAAAGTAAGGGATCTTGGAATAGGTCCATGAGACGGAATGAAGGAATAAGAAGTTATTAAAGTTTATAAATGAATATTATTGCATTATTTCATTCTTATTATACAATATAGTGATTTAGCAATAGTGTGACATTGAGCTTGCAGGTGGGCAGCTATGAGGAGAGGACATGATGATATGTCATACCAAAGTCGCACTTATTATTTTGATCATTATTAAACTTCTCTCATTATCTTTGGGTAATGCATGGACAGTCGGTCCTCAGGGCCTGGTTCATAATTTTTACTTATATCATCCATTGTACTTTAAGTTATATTACTCTTAATATTTAACTCCGGGAGTATCTTCACATCATATATGTATTTTGGCTTGCATGATTTATTTTGCCTTCATTATTTACTGATTGCTTAGCGCATGTTATCTTTATAGTCAACTTTTGTTAATCATCAATTATCAAGTTAATCATATTTTTTGTGACGACTTGGTCCAGTTTAGGGTGCATCGTTACAGAAGCTAAATCAATCATAATTCAACTAATTAATATTGATTTTATAAAAAAGGATAATTATAAATATACACTTAAGAGAGAAAAAATAAGCACTCAAACTAATGAAATATAGAGACATAAAAACAATTATTAATTATCTTACCATCAATTCTCTCATAATAATTTCATTATCAATCTACTCATATCACAGAAGATATGGCAACTTAGTTCTCCAAAACAATCTCAAATGCATACCTCATTGCTTCTCAAGAATAAAATAAAATCATTAGTTGTATCCACAAATTTGCAAATCGCATCTAATACCCAATTTGAATGTTAGCATTACAAAGCCAAGCCTGTATCCAAAATAAATCCAACAACTTAAGATAGGTAGATACGATATTAACATTGAATCGCACTATGGAAAACTTAAATAATAATATATAAGCATGAATCCACACTTCATTAAAACATCATCCTAAGAAGAAGGCTAAAAGAAGCAGTCTTTTTTATTTTTTTTCACTGCACTGTATTCTATATATCTTATCAATATCTAGATAACCCTGGAATACAAATAATAAGGTTATATATAGAAGGTTGGAAGAGGCCAAGTGTACCGATGAACATAAATTTGAACATCTCCTCTTCCCATATGCAAGTGTCTGTATATACATGTACACGCATTTTTATATGTAACACATTTTTGTGTACATTGTATGTCCGTGTGTCTGTCTAGAATTAACATCACTTAGTCTTCCTCCCAATCTTAATCTTTTCACGGTATGAGCTCTCTTTTGATAATTTTAAGCACTATACTCTGAATTTTACAATTCGAAGCTCATTCGTCAAGTAATACCACTAAATATATACTCCTTATTAATTTTCAAAGAAAGCTAACAAATATAAGTTATAAGGGTAAAAATTGTATATATCATCGTTATTTCAAGTCCAGACTGCATGCAACTAATTCATGGTGGTGTACATTGCAATCATTATGGAAAGACATTGGAGCACCTGGTGCCCTTTCTCTTGTGTGGGCTAAAGAAAGTTCCCAATACTAGGTATACATATATGGTGGTGTCATCGTCGGGCATGAGGATGGCCTAGCAGAAACCGAAAGTTATGTTCTTTGGCATTCATCTAATTCTTAGTTCTGTCCTTAT
Source organism: Piper longum (assembly GCA_032619315.1). Lineage (NCBI taxonomy): Eukaryota > Viridiplantae > Streptophyta > Magnoliopsida > Piperales > Piperaceae > Piper > Piper longum. Next base: position 2,108 of record JAVDBV010047681.1, read on the forward strand.
GTATGCACATTTTTTGTTTGTACATGGCTAGCTTTTAGTACTATATTATTATAACAGTACCATTGATGGATTGATGATCCTGCATGAGAAAGATAAAAGGAGAAGCAGGAAATTTAAAAAAAAGAAGTGAAGGAGCAGTAACTAATGTTGTTCAGGAACGCAGCTAAAATCAGCCGGGAATAATCGCTGCTAGCAGGATACTTCTGAGTTCTGAATGTATATACATATATGCATATATAAAATTTATGCCATAAGCTTCCCATTTACGATTCCTTTAAAGATTGTACATGAGACCTATGATCATATATTTCATGCCTAATAAATATATACATGACCACTTTGTATTTTGGTCAATTGTTTTCCCATATTCTTTCGAAGAATAATCAAAATACCTCACATATATGTAAGGGAAATGAACTAGCTGCTATGAGTTTTAAATCTATCTTTCTATCTAAATCTTGATAATATATAATAATCGAAATACCTTTACAACCTTTAATCGAAAAATCTTTACAACATATGGCAAAATATAATTGGTTGTTATAGAGGGTTCCAACTTTTACAATTTTAAATGTGTTTTCTTAATATATTACTGGTTGTTGGTAAAAGAATGAAGCCATAGAAGTCATAATAATTTAATTTCTAAAATATATTAGATTGTTATTTTTTATATATTTGTTGTTAAAAGTTAGAAGTATCATCCGGCTGGTTGATATCAATACTACTATAAAAAAAAAGTTAAATTAATTTTTTTGATTTTTCTTGAAATATCAAAGGCCGCTGTGATCACTTGTTTAAAATTAATATACATATTTGAAAATTAAATCAGATGTTAAAGCTCTCATGTACATACTATTTTCAGGAAGTTTATGATCGAGCCTAACGCACTTTTTCTGTCGACCCTTCGAAGCCCGTAATGTTAATTAAGACCAATCTCTGAAGCATTTGAAAACATAACGCAACCAACTTAATTATTTATTTGCACACAAACAAAATATGGTCTGATGTTTGTCAAGCAAATTTTTCTTCCCTATGATCAAATATTTACAACAGCTTAAGCATTGAGTGATATGAACAAGCCCATTTAGGTGTCAGTATCTGTAAAATAAGCGTCAGCGGCATCCGTTTTTGTTCCCACGCCAGTAACGGGATTGTCTTATGATTTTATTTTGTTGGCTTCTTTGCTTTAGAATCATGCACCTCTCTCTCTCCCCCTAGTTAAACGCCTCTCTTTTCTTCCCTTCTTTACGCCCCAGTAGCTAGCTTGTCACAACCATGATTTGTGTCCAACGTCATTAGTGGTGGTGGTAATGGTGATGGCGGTAGTGCTGTAACCAGCTCAATTATATTAGCAGTAATTAATATTGACCTTCTCGGGCTCCCTCATATGTTATTGATATCGAACTCCGGTAACAATAGCGATGGGAAGTCGGAGATGAAGCCGCCGGAAACTTGGTCGAATAGACCCACCACCGTCTCGGCCGTTGCTGTTGTTACCAAACGGAGTAAGCGAGGTCGGACCGTAGTTTTGGAGGATGTTAAGGGAGGTGAGATGAGGGAGAGCAAAGAGAGTGAGTCGGATCATGATATACATATATGGACCGAGGGGGAAAGGAGGAAGAAGATGAGGAATATGTTCTCTGGTCTTCATGCCCTGCTCCCACAACTCCCTGCCAAGGTTTGCTCTGACCAACATATATTCATTAGAGCATGCATCATCTTCATCTAATATTAGGAAGAACAAACCCTGTAATTGTTGATCTTCTTATATATAAATATATATGAGGTGGATCAGAATTCGTAGTATTTGAGAGCTAGCTTGGAACATAATTTATAATTTATTAGTTTCAGAAAATTCATTTCTTTATCCGTTACACTCTGTATTAATCGTTCCTTCCATTAAATGATAGAGCGTATTTTACTGGATTACCATCTCAATAGATCAGTACCTACTTGCTTATGCACATAGAAAGGTAACAAAGCATATATATGTTGTGCATGCCCGGAACATGTATTGATGAGCAAGTGTTGGCTTTACCATGCTTTGTGTGGTTAAAAAAGTGGATTGTTTTATTAGGCAGATAAATCGACCATAGTCGATGAAGCAGTGAACTACATCAAGACCCTCCAAACCACACTTCAAATGCTACAAACGAAAAGGCTAGAGATGCTCCGGGCTGGTGCTTCTATGGGCTACAACCCTCCTCAGATGTTGATGGCGGGTACCCAAGTATGCTTCCTTGAACATAGAGAAGCTTACATGGCTAATCAAGGGGCAGCTTCGAAGGACTCGATCATGGAAGATCCATTGGATCCTTCCTTCGGAATACTTGCCCAACAGTTTCCTCCTTGTTTCCAGTCATGGTCTTCACCCAATGTCATCTTGAGTGTTAATGGTCTTGATGCACATATCAGTGTATGTGCCCCAAGGAGGCCAGGGCTGCTTGTGGCAATTTTATACATCTTGGAGAAATACATGCTGGATGCTATCACCCTACAGATCTCCACTCATAGTTGTAGAAGCATGAATATGATCCATGCCCATGTAAGTTATGTCAAAAGCGGTGTATGATGTTTTGTAATTTTAGACTAACTATTTCGGGCTCTAGCTAAACTGGTACTCTTCTTATAATTTGTGCAGGCAAGAGTGACTACATCTGATCAACAATTCCCGGAGGCAATGGTTGTGAAAGAAGTATTCAAGCTAGCAGTGGGAGAGATTATCGTGTGGCTTTCTTCATGAAATATATCTAGCCAGTTTTCATGCATGATAAAGATTCAGCAAAGTTGTGAAGTTTCTTTTTTCTTCCAGTTCAGATCTTTGAAGCTAGGAGTATAGATATGATGGGTTTTTTTTCCGAAATATAGATATGATAGTTTGAGATGAATTAGTACTAAAATTGTAATGGTCTGAGATTGTGGAATGCCTACTATGGGAATTTTATCGGCCTCCCAGCTCCATCTTATTACTATTCGTGACTACAGGAGTACTACCTTCTGCATTAGCTATTGATACATTATTTTAGTACTTGAATATGTAGGACTTCATCTGCTTGTTATAATCAATTTCTAATTCTGGATTTCGATTTTTATATCCACGTTTTAGGAGGAAATTATGATGAAACGTTATTATTGGGCATTGTCTCCTGGCATCAGACATAATATAGGCCCTTTTGTTGGATGAAAACGTATGGTTTATTACACAAAACAATTAGAATGGTAGAATGAGATCGGCAGTCAGAGCAGGGAGGATGATAATTTATAGCAATGGTGCACTTACACATGATCACAATAGGAAGGTTTATTCTCTCTCTCTTGCTCTCTCACTTCTCCCCTATGCTCTCCAATTGAGCTCCTATTCATACAATTTGGTTATCATTTTATCTCTTAGCCCTCCAGGGAAGACACCTTAGGTGGGGGGCCGGCATCTTAATACCTCATTCACTCAAATTGTTTCCACTCAACACCTTCGCATGACGAATAGAGGACCGACATTGTCACTCTTTCATGAGTGGTACTTCGAATTTTGAGGTTGCTGTATTAAGCAATTCGATTGATGCTCTCATGAGAATTTGGCTACTCTTTGTAGCAACTAACATATACACTCGTTCCGAAAAAAAAAAAAAGTGTGCTCGAATGCATTTTCAGTCGATCTCTCAAAACTAAATAATTTATATGGATCGCCAGATCACTAAGCAACCATTGGTTTCATCGAACTAACAAACGAGGTTTCATAAATGAGGGCCTCTTCTACCCGTCTGGGAATAAACAAAAAAGGATGCGGAAAAATGTTCAATCGTGGCTTTTAATGGTGACATCGCTCTGGATTTTGACATAAATGTCGGTAGAGATATTTCCAGTTTAATCAAAGAACAACTATCGCCTCTGGTCGAAGTGTAAAGGTACATGCATAATTCCTCAAAGCAACATCAAGTTAATATTGTAGCACTCGCCAATCACTTATTAATACAAAATAGCTGGTAGGAAAAGCCGACCAACTTATCCTGTTTTTACTCAATTACCTGAACAATATTCTTTGCCATTGCCGATGATTTAGTAAAAAAAATTAATGATGTCGCCAGCAATCAATCATTAGCGTTGCCAGGTTCCTCAGAGCTAATGTTCCCACCATCTGCGAGGAAAAAGTACTACATAAGTCAATGGCTTCAAGAGGTAATACGAATGTTTTATTAGACAATTAAAAGCCAGCACAACCGAGAAAACAACTGATTTAAATCAGTATACTAAACATTTTTAAAAAAATATTATACTAAATAAAAGGAAGCACAACCGAGAAAACAGGGTTTTCTTTTTGCCTAATAACATCTTTATTGCTACAATTCCAGTAAAGATAATGTCCACTCCCGGAGAGACAAGTAATCCCACTAAGCACGTTATGATATTTGGAGAAAGCACATTGTGACAATAAACAAGCTATAAATATCATAATATAATTTAAATTACCTTCACCCTCTGTTGGAGCATATGCAGATCGCCTGGAACGCACTTGTTGTTGTGGTGTTGGCTACAAACGAGAAACAACAAAATAAGTACGCCTACGGTGTCACATGCATTTTTCGAGTTAATACTAACAAATTATCCTAAGAAACTTCATGACAGTAAGTGGGATGACAAATGGGGGAGGAAAAGAAATAAGATCAGTAGGCCATACACAACTTCTTATAGTTGACAGAAAGATAGCATTTCTTGCCATAACTTAAGACAACTCAATGAAACAATTTGCACAAACATACAAGCCAAATTAAGCCATCTCATTATTTGAGTGAAAGTGAAACAAACTATATCACTTACAAAATCTAGTCAAATAATAGGTAGGGAATAAGATGAATGATGTGATAATAATACCTGTAACTTTGGTCGAAGTGCCTCAAGTGGCCCTTTAGGTTTTGTGCCAACAGGTGCACCTTGCTGATTTCAGGTCAAGATATGACTCAAGTTGTTTGCATGAACCATAGAAGGCATAAATTCTAATGTAAAATTTGCACACCTTTCCTAACGCCCAATCGGCAGAATCAAAGAAAGCACGCTCATGGTCCTGACCAAGGAAAAAGAGCATGTCAAAGTTAAACTGGCAATCTTATTCATCTGTAGGACAATGCACTGCAATCGAGGAGATTCTGAATTGAATTGCTATTGTAGATTAAAATTTTAACCTATCCACATCTACCTTGGATATAAGTGGCTTTTTCTTGGGCAGCAATCCTCCATACTTCTTCTTCAGCATTTCCTCCTACAAAACTAGCATTTTAATGTAACAAAGAATAAAATTGAAAAAAACCCTATCAAGACTAATCAGATAAAAGGGAAAATTTATGCACACTGCAATGCTGTACTTAAGCAACTACAGTTTTATTGACTTATCCCATGGTGAACACAGACAATACTCTCACCTCCTGTTGGACGAGGCTTTCGTCAGTAACATCTGGCGGCTGTATATCCTCCATAGGAGAATCTGTATCAACTTGCTCATGAGTGGCCTCCACATGTTCTGGCTCTAAGGCCTCCCTTGCATCATCGATCTTCTTGTCTGACATTTTCTTCAACTAATATGCAACAACAACAAAGGGCAGAAGCACAAGCAGGAGTCAACGGCATGGCAACACAAAATCACATTCAAAGTACCAAAAAAAAAAAAAGCCCTTAAGATCCAAAATGCCAAATCAAGCAGATTTTATATGCCTGATCAAAATAGACAAGTTTTCCCACTGCAATCAATCTTCAAATCCTCCAAAAAAGTACTCCTCCTAAAAGGCCCTTATAATCCAAAATGCAAAACCAAGCACATTTTGGGTAACACCTCAGATCAAATAGACAAGTTTTTCAACTGCCATTAATCATCAAATCCTCCAATAACATACTACTTTCACAGAAAAATAAGACAGGCTAGAAAACTGAAGATAGCTAACAAAACAATGGTTCCCATCAATTAACAAATTGTTAAGCTACTCAGAATCATTAACTCTCATCTAATACATCAAAAAATCAGCTAACCCAAGTAACAACTATCTATAATGACCTGAACCAAGGTGAAAATTAATGGGCCTAATTCATTTCTTCAAAAGTGGTTATCCAAATTGAAGATATATAATTTATTCTCAATTCTAAAGAGGATCATACCCCAATAGGTATTAAACATGGACTAAGTTGAAGGATCTCACAATCCACCCACCTTACAAAATTTTGTCTCCGAAATTCATATCCTACCCGATGCTAGCACTAGCCCACAAGCTTCTTTAGCCCATGATCTGTTACAGTTTAACCCACTATTTAACGCGCAACCAGCCAGTAAAGCCATGATTGCTGCATAAGTCTCATTCCTTATAATCGAACTATAAAGATAACTCCCATGCCATACCCAACTACACATTCCGCAAATCCCCCAAAACAAGAAACAAGAATCTCGCCATCATTTCGCTACACCACGATCCTTACACAAATCAGCACATAACACATTTCAGATTTCACAACCTTACCGGATTCAAATTATACAGAAATAAATATAAAAAATGACAAAAAATAGCCGCGCAATTTAAACCACGTCACAACGATTCGCTCAAACAAGTCCAGATCCAAACCAAACAGTTCTCACACACAACCATGTATAGCCTCCTTAGAATCCAACGCCGCACATCAACGCAAACCGTTGTCCGATTCAACCGAAACGAAACACCAACCTCAAAAACCCTCCAGATCTTACCAAAATGAGAAATAAAAAAAAAACTACCAGAGAATGAGAAAGAGAGGGAGAAGAATACATGATTGGAGTCGGCGAATGCCTGGGCAAAAAGGGATTGTGCTAGAGCAAGGGAGAATCGATCGATCTAGAGGAAGAAGAAGATTTGGGGGAGAGATGGATGATTGGAGACGAGCGAATCCAAGCCAACCCTCGATGCCGCCCAAACGAGGACGAAAAAAATTAGAGTACGCCGGGGAATGGTTAACAAGATAGGTGTGCCGACTCAATAAGCAATACTTAAGTCCTCAAATGATTGGGATTAGATGAGGGATTATTGGAGCCTTTTTTTTACTCCTTGAAATTAGTCACATTATCGAGATGTTTTTGCAAGTTCTTCATTAAAATACGGTAAAAAAAAAAAAAAACTGGTATCCGTCTTATCCCAAGTTAAGAAATGAACTTCGTAAGTCTAGGGATGTAAATGGTAATGTTTTAATTTTTAAATGATTGGGATGATCATTTTAGAATTATTTTTTATCTCAGCTCGAGTTGATATAGAGACGGTTAGCCCATGACAATAATTTCTCCAATTTGAAAAATTATAACTACTTAATTCGAAGATGTGTTGATTTATTTTGAACAGATACTAGCAACCCCTTGAAATATTTGACTGATTTTCTTTTCAAAATTCAAAAGAACCGAAAGGTTTTCAATTAAGAAACTTAGAGTTTTAATTAGGAATTAATGGGTCAAAATCATTGGCTGCAGAGTTTCTCTTTCACATATCAATACGTAGAAACTTGTAAACTTCGTTGATATTCAAATTTGCACGCAAAATTCCTCTTCATAATGATCTATCAATTGCTGCGTCCACGATAACCTCGTGACATTAAAGAGCAGAGCCGAAAATAGCTTATGTTATTTATATATTTCGTAATTTAGAAAACTATTTTCCAATTTAGGAAAAAAATAACATTAGTTTATTCTAATCTGTGGTCTTACAATTGCACAAGCTTCCCAAATCAAATGCAGTGGGAACTATCATACATTCCAGGACAAGTTACCGCCATTATATACACCATTTTGCACTCCCCGTTTACCTCCGAACAACAAAAACTCACGGTCGAAGAACGTGGTTGATCAATTTGATCTGTGTGCAACTTCGCACGGATTAAACATTTGGAGGCGTTTCAACTAGTTATCTGTAAATTAATTCACCCAATCTCTGATATCCTCGGTCAATGACAAACAATCATCCAGGCCCTCAATAACAACCGGCTCATATTGGCTAAAAACTGTTCCTAGACGTTCCTCCATGTCAAGCAACTCCTCCAAGGGTAAAGTTGGCGGTTCATTATTGGCAACAGATGATGAAAAAAATGATGTTTCAGCTTCGTCAAAGGATGTTCCTCGGAGCTGTGGGGTTGTTTCTTCAATTGGTTCTGACATTTTTAGAAGCTTTGATTTTGAGGGCTTAGACAACTCTGATGAAGCCTTATGCTTGCCTCGCTGAGACTTACCACAAGATCTAGCCAAGTCTGGAGACGACGAAGCCCAGCTATGAACTTCTCCTTCACAACAAGTTGAAGATACCATCCTGCATAACAAACAAAGCTATGAACCACAAGGTGCAAACGAGGACGTATATTACTCATATTACTTATCCAAAAGAAAAGAAATGCATGTAGTTCAATTTATTTTTCATTCATATTAATATGATTGGCAAATTACGAGGCAAACGAAGACAAAAATACAATCCAATAGAACGTGTTTTCTCACTAGAAAATACAAGATGTAAAATATTGTAGAAGCCTTTAAACAAAAGACCATAAAGAAGCTGACAACCACAGCAGTGCGAATAATAACAAAAAATAAAGAAATGGCTTTCACTTGCCTGAAACGATTCTCAGCCAATTTGCAGGACAACTCTGGTCGAAGGGCCTCTCCACAGGATTTGTCAAGAGATGTATTCAGATTCGTGTCATGTACAGTCAAACTAACTAATGATGGCATTGATTCTCCCACTTCATTACATGCATCTGGGAACTCCAGTGTTATGTCCAAGGGTTCAGATTCGAGGCCAACTTCTAGTGGACCAACAGAAGGCTCCTCAACCTGTTCACTGGAAGTTCCTTCAAGAGCTTGTGCCACTAGTTTCCTGTTCTGGGGAAAAACTGTCAGGTGTTTTTCCACTTCTTTGGACCTCGATGCCCTGCCAGATATGGAGAAACCGGAACAGGAACTAGTGTTTAGCCCATTGCGCATTGAGAACAAGCATCTGCGACGTTCAGATCGAAATTGAAACCTCCATACAGAAGTAAGAATTGCAGTGAAGTGCTTCTGGAGGAGTAATTCATTGTCTGGAACCTCAGCAGCTGTATCAAGGAGAGTAGAAACATGTTCCTGAAAGTAAAAGTTCCCAATGAAACACAACACATCACAATATATATAACTTGCAAATGAAAAATATCTTGAAAAAAAACCAAGTACAACTTGCATCAAATCACTTGCCATGAACTTCCACTTAATAATACATGTTAGAGTTTTTTTTTATTTTAATAGGGTTTACGCCTTCACATCTCTACCCTTGGGAATTATTAGTTTGTAAATTAGATGGTTTACCAGATCAAATCTAAATGCTCAAGCAACTAGGATAGGAAACCTTTAATATTTATTTTAACGCTCATAAATACTTGGCAGAGTGATTTATCACTGTTATCTAATGCTTTAATAGAGGATAATGAGGGTCACTATGGTGTTATTATTTCTGCCTGGTATTATGTACTTAAGTCACTGCCTTTGTGACTTATATTAGTTGATGAATAAATACTTGGCGTGGTGATTTGCCATTCTATGCCGTGATTGATCCAATCAACGATCCGCATAAATTTCTTCGCCATCAGGAATCCAAGGCACTTCAACACAAGTTACACATTTTAACACAACCACACACAATATCCTCAAAGAATTGAATACATGGGTTGTATAAGCCTATTGCATAAAATAAAGGTCCACATGTATCATTTATCTTCATGCACAACTTGACGGCTACTCTTAGGTGCATCTACTTACTCTGCAAATAATTCACCATAGTTTACATTCATAGGCACTTGTCATAACTGTCAAGAAATAAGAGTAAAAGCCCATCTTCTCAAAACGTGTAAAAAAAAAAACACTATGCCTGAAAAAAGATTTGGGCAAAAAAAGTGTTTTCAATATGTATATGCCTGAAATGACGAAAATGCATTACCTCTGTTACTTTCAGGAGAGCCTTCCCAGAGCCAGTGGAGCCAGCCTTTTCATTATTAGGGTTTTCAGTTGTGGGAAGGACATACTTCAAGTACAGTTCTCTAAATCTTTCGCAACAATGCAAAGGATGGCGAAATCTTCCCCGATAGAATCCACCAGCTGTCATTCCATAAATTACATCACTGGCTAAGGCCCAATGCGTACTGTATTCATGCACAACAGCGCATAATATGGCATCTTCTTGTGAAGACCAAGCATCTGGAGGTGGAATGCAGTCCTTTGACCAAATAGTCCCCTTTTTCTTTTGCTTCTCAGACTTGATCAGTAAAACCCGCTTTATTGGCATTGTGGTGATTGAGATTTTCCCACCCATTTTACTTCTGCCTACTGGTCTTGGATCAAGATCGTTCATTGTCTCTCCATATTTTTGTTTTTTGCCATCCGAATGTTTTTTGCAAATATTGTTGGAGTCGAACCAACGAGACTTGGGACTACTTTCACGAGCCTTTTTAAATTTGTTTGAACCCTTCTTTAACATTTTTTCCTCATTTGCAGAAAAAGATTTCTTCCTTTTCTTTGGAGCCGAGGAAAAGGAAGGTGAATGCACTTCCTCATCTGAACTTGAACCAGTATGGTCATCTGTTGACATGGGTTCACAAGGCAATTCTGCTTGCATGAAATCCAAACCAGGTGTCCTATTTTCTAGAGCATCTTTTTTCAGCGACTTGAACTTGGCCTTCTTTGCCTTCTTCTTAGACTTGCGCTTGCGTGCAGCAAGAGCTTCCCTCCTGCGGATAGAAAATATGAGACAGATGCCAATTGATAGTGAACAAAACTCTATCCATGCCAGACTCATTTTGAAGAAAAAAAAAATCTAACAAGACAAAACATTCGATTAGCATGTATCGTCATCATTCACCATTTCCCTAGCAACCAAGGTTGAAGGCACTAATCTTATTTCTTCATTTTGTTTGATCATAAACTCACATGTATAAAAAAATAAAAATAAAAATAAAAACAAGCTGCAAGTTTTTGCGAAAGAAAAACAGGTAAATTTGGCACTAAAAACAGCAAATTAGTCTAAGAAACAATTATAACCTTGCAGCTTCATCTTCATCATCAGCAGTTTCCATCTCTTTAGCTTCTTCTAGTTCTTCCATCAACTAGTACAATACAGAAAAAAAGCAAGCAGTAAATATAAGTATAATGTCATGACTACCTTATTTACTATCAGAAGCAGAATTTAACATCTCAAGTAAATTCCAACCTGGCGTTGAGCTAAGGCCTCAACCTGTTGACGGTATGCTTCAGTTGCAAAATCAGTATCCCATTCTGCAAAAAAGCAAGCCAATAACAGCAGCCACATTTTGAGTAAGTAAGCATGGGGCAATGAGGAATAGGTAAAGGTGAAAACAAAACAAACTTTCATGAAGGCACAATCAACATTTTCCTTGTAAAAATGGTTGAAAGGTAAGTGAAAATGCAGATACGAACTGCAAAGTAACAATAATTGCTTGGTACAAAATGAGAGCAAAAAGACACAAAATGAAAAAAAAAAACCTCTTCTTACTTTCATACATAAAAGGTTCTTCATCTTCATCAATTTCAGCTTCAAGGTCCTCCTTCATTTTCGCGATTCGCTCCAGTTCCCATTCCTCCTCCTCAAATGTGACTTGAGTTTCTATTGCTGATTTGTCAACTATTGGGTCCCACAAATATGAAAAGCGCATAGCATATCTATCTAATGGACGAAGTTGACTTTCAAAGGAAGAGCTGGCTTCCCCGGCAGCCGCGGCGGCTGCTGCCATTTGCTTCACATGAGCAATTATGTCAAGATCTTCCTCCTTCCTACTCAAAGTAAGTGCTCTGTCATTATTAGTGTAAGATTCTTTTAAGCATGCATCATTGCCATCTGTATTTTTGTCTTCTAGCCTCAAGCCATCATCATTCACATAGTCATCATCATCTAGTCTGCCAACAGCTTCTTCAGTAAACTCCTGATTGTCCACAGCTTCTTCCTCCTCAGCCTTCTTCAAGGCCATATAGTCTGCTTCATCCTCGGCATTCTTTAAAGCTGCTTCCATATCTGCAGTAGAAAAATCCCCTAATCGGCCATCTGAATTTTCCTCAATAGAAGCATCATCTTTTTGAAGCTTCTCAGAAGAAAACGACCTATGTCCTGAAAACAGTTCCATTGGATCAAGCTTCTTAAAAAATTCAGTGTTGTAGCTACCGCTCTGTATGACTAGATCATCCAGGGCTCGCTTCTGGTTTGCCTTCTTCAAAATGTTCTCCTCAATTGTACTTTCACTAACTAATCGGTAAATATGAACTTCTCGCGTCTGACCAATTCTGTGGCATCGATCTTGTGCCTGCTGATCCATTGCAGGATTCCAATCACTATCATAAAAGATCACTGTATCTGCTCCAACTAAATTAATCCCAACACCTCCACTTCGAGTAGACAATATAAATAGAAAAATCTTCGAATTTGTATTAAATCTCTGCATCAAAGTCTGTCTTTGTTCCGGCTGGGTGGACCCATCTAAACGCATATATGTGTAACCATACAAATTAATGAAAGCTTCTAAAATGTCAAGCACTTTAGTCATCTGTGTAAATATTAATGCCCGGTGGCCCTCTGACTTCAAACGCCTAAGAAGAACTGCTAATTGTTGCAGTTTGCCACAATCAAATTGAATCAGCCTCCTGTCAGGAAAGTAAACTTGACGTCGGACAATAGCAGGTCGAATAGGTGATAAGAGTGGAAGAATTGCATCGCTATATTCATCCTCAACTGACTGATGCAGAAATACCGGAGCACTGCCCTTGCTACACCAGCATATTGGGTACGGGGCACGTGCAGCAGGAATTGCAAACATGAAAGACTCGATCATGTCAACCATCTTCTGAAATCGCTCAATTGGTGTCAGGACTGCATCAGCCAACTTTGACGAAAAGCTCATGTAACAGGAAGGATTTCTTTTTTGTTCATGAATATCAAAGACAGGATGTCTTATAGTTACAAGTTTCCTGAGATTTGGTCCATAAACAGGCTTCTTTTGGCAACGTAATGAATTCCACCATGCAATGGATGCTGCTCTTTCCTTTCCCTGGTTGACTCTCTCCTCCCAAATAGCCTTCCTTATCTCTTCAAATATATTAGATCCATGAGTTGTCTTTTTGTTATCATCACCTTTATAAAGGGAAGTCAAAACAAGGGTTTCATGGAGAAGACTTGCAGGGGTCACAATCTCCTGCAGAACATCTGCTTCCCAAGAATTCATACCAAACTCTAGAGGGGTAAACACAAATGACAAACCATCAAGATCAACTTCCAGAAAAGGGCCTTTTGAGAGAGCCAGACAAACTGACGAACTTACTTGCAAGTCTACACCAGTCATGTCAAAAGAGCTGATAATTGGACGACCTTCAAAGAGATCTGGGTGATTGCACACCTTGCGAAGTTGCATTATGACACTAATCATCCCAAAAAAGTTAGAACTAGCCAAAGTTGCTTGGGTCTCAGAACTAGCAATAAAATCTTCATACAAATTCCTCTGGCGTTTAGACAATCGACAGTATATTACATGTTCATGCTTCTTTGGAAGTTGCTTTTCTACATCCCTTTTTAATCGCCTCAATATGAAAGGTCGAAGCACATTATGTAACCTATCCACCAATTCTTTATTCACTTTCTCCTGCCCCTCAACCATCCCAGATATAGGATTGCTGAACCAATCCTTGAATTCTTGATGAGACTGAAAAACATGTGGCATCAAAAAATGCATGAGAGACCAAAGCTCCATAAGGTCATTCTGGAGAGGAGTGCCTGTCAACAAAATTCGGCGTTTGGAATTGAAATTTAACAAAGTTTGCCACCTCTGTGATTTCCAATTTTTTATAAGATGAGCTTCATCCAGAATGAGATATTTCCATTTTTTTCTCTTGAAAACTTTTGAGTCTTGAATAACAAGCCTATATGTCGTGATACACACATGGAAAGAATTAGGTTTCAACCATCCTTGCCTCTTTAATCTTCTTTCTTTCGCACTTCCAAAGTAGGTAAGAATCTTGAAAGCTGGACACCACTTGAGAAATTCTGTCTCCCAGTTGAGCATGACACTGGTGGGAACAACTATCAGGTGAGGTCCCCATATACCCTTTTCACAGGCTAAGTGTGCCAAAAGGGCAATGGTCATTATCGTTTTGCCAAGGCCCATTTCATCAGCTAATATGCCATTTAACCTCTTCTCGTACATAGTGACAAGCCAATCCAAACCAATGTGTTGGTATTCACGAAGAGGAAATTTTAAGAGAAATGGGAACTTCGTACGCACTTTAGTAGTAGAGAATGTGTTACCAGTTGGCTGAGCTGATCTTGCAGCAGCAGCTGCATCAGCAATTATACTCTCACTTTCATTTCCTTCTTGAGTTTCATTTCCAGGTTGCACCACTGTATCAGCAGTCATGTGTGAACTCTTGTCAACACCATCCCCCACACAATCTGCCTTAGAAAATGGTGCATCACGATTTGTGCCAGTTTCTTCACCCACATCATTGTCCTGTTAAATTGCACGACTATCCATATGAATAAGACTTCCAAACAGCAGATACAAATGGATACAGAAGAAAAAGTAAATATGTCATGCCTTCTGATATCTAGCAAGAAGATCTTCCACAGGCAATTCACTCTCTTGCTGCAGTAGTCTGAGCTGAAATATAACCAAAAATGGTCAAGAAAAGTGAGGTCAAGTGCTTTATTTTTGGCAAGCAAAATTATGAACAATGCAGAGCGCAACTAGATTTCAAGAAAAGGAAAATAAATTTATGGTAGACCATAATCCAAGACATAAAATAGCTACTAAGAAAGGTAAAAGCATCCCAACATACTGAAACAAAAGGAGCCAATGACAAGGTCTTTAAGATACAAATGTCGAGATTATAAAAATATATGAAAAATGCCAATTCATGTAAGAAGAATTGACCAAACTTATATCGAAGACCAACTTAATGCCTACCTGTTTTCACCAGTAGAAAATTAGAAAAATAAGAATATAACCAAGCATGCTTCTTGTAATAAAGTTGGTCCATAATACTAATACAAAAAGTCAACCACTGAAGATAAGTGAAGCTTTATAAAATTAAAAGCCTTTAAAACATGCAAAAGCAAACATAAATAAATAAAATATGATCCAAGGGAAAATACAAGGGAGGCAAGCCTACTTTTAGTCAGTAAATAAAGCATGAACCTAGAAAATTGTTCCAAATATTTCAAACTATTAATTATAGAAATTGTAGATCAACAGAAGTCACAGAACAAATTGGATATTTTTTTACTCGAATATTTATACAGAACAAACTTAATAGACCAGAATAAACAGATGGAAAATTTGACAGAAACAGTGCTAAAATATATTGCTGAAGAGGATCTGTCTCCCCAATTTTTTAATTTGGCTGATAGACAACTAAAATTACGTCAAGAAGGTGCTCACCTTCCCATTGACAATAAACAAAAAGACTAAGGAAGTCAGGGTCTAGCACTGAACTGATAATTACCTCATCAGAAGGGTCATACTGTTCTTCCTTTGCCAGTATCTCTTCCTCAGATAAAGTTGTTTCATCATCCTGAGAATGGAAAAGCAAAGATGAAGGGCCACCATACCCAAAAAAAAAAAAGAATAATTAACCTGTTTACCTTTTCATCTTCAGTAGCAGTCAAATAATCACTATCACTCTGCAAAAAAAAGGTTACCAATAATCAAGAAATATGGAAGATATGATGTGCAAAAAAGTGAACATGTATTGTACCAGATTATCTATGCTATAGTAAAATTGAAGGTGAACAATATGAATTAGATATTTACAAAAGAGGTGCATTCAACAAATAAGCAATCTCACCATCTCATTAATTGAATCTGTGGAGTTGATTTCTGAGCTATGCTCTGACAGACTTGCAGATGCTTCTGACATCTCATTCTCAAGTTTTGAAACCTCGCCATTCCTTCGTCCCTAGATAAGAAATTTTTTTAAAAAAAAATCTACAAATTAAAAAAATGCATCCAATAGATTGAGTATAACACAATTCTACTGCAGATCTATAGTAGCAACCAAGATGCTTTGTGCACTTTTTCTTTCAATACTTTTGTTGCCCTCTTGTTTCATAAGATGATTTCCATCAGAACAATTCTCCTCATGCACAAGCACCAAACGACCATTTCCATCATAAAAAGATCCTGAAGTCACAAAAAGAACCTCACAGCTATAAAATCCACAATTATTAAACAATGCTCTTTGTAGCACAAGATATTGCATTTACCCTTTATATTGTTCACTTCCTGAACATGATTGACTTGGTTTGTTCCTTCAGGGCTCGGCTCCCTACCAGCTGATTACAAGACAAAAATTAATATAACAATGACAACTTCATAAGCATCAAGTAAGTAAGATAGCCGAATTGCCACCACGTGCTTTTCTTTAAAGCTAGAGATGAAATGACAGCTTACCTTTGACATCAGTATAACGTTTGAGAAGCTCCTCAAGTGGTAAATCACCTTCTTGTTGCAAAGCTAACAACTCTTCCCTTCGCTCCTCCTGAGTGATGTGAGCTTCATCTTCCTCAATTGTGTGTTCATCGTCTTCCTGAAATGCTATTTGTCAGACTATTCCACTAATTTTACATGCAAATACAGCAGAAAGTAAAATTACACATGGTTCTTGTTAATGTCGAGAAATGTTAACATAACGCAAAATACAATTGCTAGTTGCAAATTGCAATCAAAACCATATATTCATGTGAGGTCATCCTGAGTGAACAAAATTTACAAATCTCCGGAGGTTAGAGATGAAATTGAATGTGTCTCAGCCTCCAAGACAGAAATGTTTTGTATGGATGTGGCTTAGCAAGACTAATGCCTCCTATCATACCACTCTCATATATTCTCGGTTATTAGACACTAATAGGAGATCAATGGGTTCTATATAAAGAACCATGATCATTGAAAAGTAAAGTACTCCTACTGCTTATACTTCACAAACTTATTTTTCTAACTTTGAGAATGAAATAATTTCCTTGTAACTAAGATTTATGCATCCAAAGCACAACTATATTAGAAAAGGCTTCAGATTGGTTTCCAAGGCAACTTATTGTTTTCTCCTTCAAGTTGATAAGATGCCTTGGAAAATATTCTTGATGAAAGAGGCAAATTACTCACGTGTTCATCACCTTGCATGTCATAATCTCCAACAGAATCTTCATTGGATGATTCTGGTACAAAGCGAGATATAAGATCTCCATAGGATTGAACAAAACTGAGACATGAATACAACACACATAATATTGGATTCATTTTCCTGCTCACCTCTAATTCTGGCATTTTTGCTTGGGCTCTGGAGCTGATCTGCTAATGGTGCAGAAGCTCTAATGCTAGGATATGGCATGTCCACAAGATTTTCAGCAAGCATAGTGGAATACCTGAAATTGCGTAGCAAATCAGTTTGTTCGTCTACAAATTTCATGATGTCAGTAAAAGCAGAAAGTATCAAACCAGATTATCCTACCTTTCAGTTTGCCCAAGAAGAAAATCAAGTTGTTTATCAAGTGTCTTCTTTTTTCTTTCCTCAAGCTCAAGCTGGTGCTTATACAGAACCTGGAATCAAAAAAGTCAGGATAAATTATTTTATTTAATCACCAAATAAAAAAAGCAGCAGTAGCAATGACCAAACTGCAGAAGGAGAGACACTTGCCAGCTTTTCAATTTTTGTCCAAAACTTCTTGACATCCTTGGATATATTGAGAGCAAGTTTCCTTACACGCAACTCTTCTTCCTGCAGTCCAGAGGAGCAATAACATAAATGATGATATGTTCAGAGGCTATCCCAATATCTTGCCTACCGTGGAGTATCAAAGCAATGACAAACTGTTCTAGTTCATAGATGATATGTACTAAGTTAACTGACCTTGATTCTTCTCTCTCCTTTAGTAGCCTGATCAAGGCTGTTTTTGCCAGCTCGTATGGCAACTTTCTTTGCTTGAGCTAATTTCCATTTTTTCTCTGATTCAAAATCCTGGAAGACAACATTTTAACGGGAACTCTCTATGCAAACTGGACAACAAAAATATCCAATATTCCACACTAATAATTTCTAAAACAATGATATTTCAATCTATCTGTATAGGCAGGAACAACAAAGTAGATAGCTTCTTATCAAGAAAAAAACAACCCCGTACCTTTGACAGCCATAACATTTCCTCTATAACATGATCCCAATGTGTCTTGGGCCGAATTGGTTCTCTAGGTGCTTCAATGGCCTTCATTTTAAAAACATGAGAACAAGAATTTACTCAGGCACGATTAATAATAGATAGTTGCAGACAGGAAGTAACATCATAGACATGAAAAATAAACTCGAAATTGAAGAGAATTCAAATGTATAGATATCATGAAATATGAAAAATAAACCAATTTATTAAGCACATCTTCTTCTAATGTTGGTATCCTCACACTTGAGGGCAACAAAAGTTAACTCAATTAGAAATACTCAATTAACTATTTCTGTCGTACAAAAGCAAAAAAAAAAAAGACAATCGTAATATACATGCAAAACAAGCAAACAAACAAAACCTGAGATTCAGTAACGAAGTGAACTAATAAATTAATCCAAGAAAAAAAACTCTAGAAATCTCAGTAACTTAGTCTTTACTGAACGATAATATTTCTCACTAAATGATAATGCTTTACAATCACAGAATCCTACCTTTTGCCTTCTGGCCCTTGTTTCATGATCAAGCTTTGACCGAGGACCTTTGCAGGCCATTGCTCACTCTTCAAAGCCGATGCCACTACAGGTTCTGTAACATTTTCAGAAAAAATAAAATAACCTTATTCAAATTCATGTCAAAATATAAGGACAAAAAAGTTCGCCATACATAACTGAAATACGGGTAACTTTCGCACGGACCAATTATCAAAGGAAGCCAATAACCCATCTAAATACCCTACCACAAACAAGAAAAAACATGTTAATGATAAGAACTTAAGAAAAATCACAGAAAAAGCTCTAACGTCACATTTTAGACATCTAGCTGCACATTCCTAGAGTTTGAACAACAAAAGCTATCAGATGTACCCAACAGCTTCAACTTAAACTTGAATCCAAAAAAGAAAAGTGCGTTCCACTCGCATTCAAAGCATATCAAAAAGTTCACACCTCGTCACTTCCAAAAATCACGAAACGCATTGCTAACCGAGCATCGTAACTGTTACGACAAACCTAAGTTCAAATGCTTGGGCCGACCCACGTGAATTCTGTAATCGAGAAAAAAAAAATCTAAAAACAATATAGCACACTTCGAATTCACCGATATACCATCACAATATAAGATCTAAAAAAATCTAAAAACAATCAAACAAACCAGAAAAAAAATAGTAAAACGCTAACACGGAGTTCGTAGAGCCAGAACGAACCGCATAACGCTCGCATGTACCACGAGAAACAACAGCTACAAATTAATGAATTCGAAAAAAATGAAGCTGCCATTAATTCGTTCCCTCGCCTTCGAAAGAAGCTCCCCAAAAACAGAAGCAGAGCTCGAGAACGGCCATTCGAAGAGGGGGAGGTAGAGCTGACACCTGAACATGGGCCGCAAGGCAAACGGCGGAGTTCGTCGGAGAGGTGGGAACGGCAGCCTACGGTTGCTCCGGCAGCGGCGGAGTCGGGGAGAAAGAGATGAAAGGATACCTAGCTTGATCGACTGCTTGACCTGCGTCGAGAACGATCGAGCTGCTACGACGGGTAAACGGATCATAAATTACGGGTAAACGGGTGAAACGTTGCGTAAGGCGTATTGTGTTCGTTTTTGTGGCGGCCGATCGGTCGGACAAAAAAGTGTGGCCGTTTGCGCATGTAATCGGCTCGTTTGGTCAGCTCTCTGAATATATAATAAAGTTATTAGTTGGAAACTTGGATAAATAATGATTATAATAGTTGCTTCCTTGCAATCTATAGAATTTGCTCTAAGTATTTTTTTTTTTTGTAATCATTTTACCTAGTTGAGTTGTGCAAGAAAAAAATACAAAATTTTCTTTCTAATTTTTCACTTATTTTCTTTTTTTAACTTTTTTCTCTTTTTCTAATCTTATCCTAATTGATCTCTAATATAAATAAGATTTATTAATTTATTAAAATAAAATATATAAATATTTTATTTTCTTTCTGAATGATATGTTTTTTTATTCGGCCTGAATTACACCCTTAATATTATTTATTATTGGATCATTACTAGGTTTTTGAGCTAGCAAATAATTAATTAACGTGTAAAATTGTTAATTGTCTTGCAATTTGATTAAGAATTGGAATATTATAAAAAAATATAATATTTACATGTGAAAAAAAATCGATGGGTCAATTAAACATCCACACCCGTCCACAGGTAATTAGATAATTTACTAATTCTGGCTCGGGCGCGTGACCGACCCGATAAAGGGTTGGGTAGGTCGCGAGAATTCCGAAGGTAAATCGCCAGAATCTAGACCGGTTACCCGCCAAATTCGACAGCATCGATCGGCGTGCAGCTCAATGGGCCTAAACAGAAGGCCCATGATAATGTAACAACTAAGCCCAAAGCCCACCCAATTTGGGGGTGTTCTCGTCATTTCGGCCCTGGTTAGGGTTTTGCTAGTTGCTGTCCCTCTTCCGCTCAGCTTTTGAAGGGGATCGGAGGTGGTGGAGGCGATCGCGGCGGCGAAATCAAAGGATGGAGGTGGTGATGCAGTCCGAAGTCAAGCTCTTCAACAAATGGTCCTTTGAGGATGTCGAGGTTTTTTTTTTCTTTCCCGCCTTTTTTGATTCGAGAATTTCATGGATTACATTCCTGCTATGTCTTGTGCGTCCTCCGATCTTTGAATATGCGATTTGGATTTGTATTTATATTTTGAAGTTGAGTTTGTATTGGTGATGCTGTTATTCATTATGTATAGAAATTATTGATTTTGTGAACAACGTGTTTGAGGAGGTTATGCATTGTATGTTGCCATTCTATTATATAATAATGTGAAGTTGTGAATTATGTGGGATTAGTGAACTCGGAGTTTGGATTGGAGTGGCAATGTGGTTATCGTAATTTTAGCCATTTCACTCGTGAGGGATGCGTGATGCATTATATTGGATGTTAGTGCTTCTATGTAGAAGATGGTGAGAACGCTATATAGTGTATGTGTAGGACGTATTGAAATAAGTTTACTGTTGATCTTGGATGAACTGTCCTCTAATGTAGGAGTTGTGTGTGTTAATTCTGATCATTCTATTTTAGTATTCTGATTATGAGGCATTTTCTTAGCATGTGTATTCTAATCCATTATAGGTTTGTGATTTCAACTATTCCCGGGGTTGATCTTTTTCAGAATTTCATTCTTGATATAGGAATAAGGAATTGCATGATATTTGATGCTACACATGGTCTTCTGCTGTCCTTCAGATTCAATGATGCAGTGTCCACTTTGCATGAATGACGTGCTAATGTGTCAATGCTTCTGATACCTTTTTTTTTTAATGTGTCATCCTGCGTACCTGTCTATTTCAGGTTAGTGACATTGCTTTAGCTGATTACATTGGTGTGTCTGCCAACAAGCATGCTACCTATGTTCCACATACTGCTGGAAGATACTCTGTAAAGAGATTCCGTAAGGCCCAGTGTCCGATTGTTGAAAGGCTAACTAACTCACTTATGATGCATGGCCGGAATAACGGAAAGAAGCTAATGGCAGTTCGTATTGTTAAGCATGCTATGGAAATTATTCATCTGCTCACTGACCTTAACCCCATCCAAGTCATTGTGGATGCCATCATTTACAGGTCTTGAATGATTGCTTGTGTTTTATTCTTTTTTTTTTTTGTGTATGGACTGCTTCTTGCTGAAAAAATAATACTTTTCTCTAATATAGTGGACCAAGAGAAGATGCTACTCGAATTGGGTCTGCGGGTGTTGTTCGGCGTCAAGCTGTGGATATATCACCTCTTAGAAGAGTGAATCAAGCAATATATCTTCTGACAACTGGTGCTCGTGAGAGTGCTTTTAGGAATATTAAGACTATTGCTGAATGCTTGGCCGACGAGCTCATCAATGCAGCCAAGGGATCATCAAACAGGTTTGTTTACTTAAGGAAGTTCAATGTTATCAGTTCATGACATTCATAGAGTCTGTCTTTTTACTTTTGAGATGTATATAACTTTGTTCATTCATTTTTATTGGAAGACAATCTAAGTTCTACTAATATTTGCTTTGCAGCTATGCCATTAAAAAGAAGGATGAGATTGAGCGTGTTGCTAAGGCCAACCGTTGAATTTTAATCTTTTGTTTGATGTTCATTATGATGGAAGTTTGAGGAGTTTCTAGACATTTTTTAATCTATTTGGTCACTTTTTGTCGTGCCTCCAATAGTGTCTGGTTGATGATGAGCTAGCAATCTTTAGAAAATTGCACGTTGTAATTGTGGTCTTGCATTTTTCCATTTATATTATAATTTTGTAGTCTAGTTGTCATTCTGTTCAGTTTCCTTACGTGGTTGAATATAGAACATAAATAATAATACTGGTCGCGGTTGCTGATATGTATTGGATGAGATATATGGTTTGATGCATTTGTGTAAAACACTGGCTGAACCTGATTGACTCGACCGAGTCAATTCTAATTCTAGGTATATATAGGATCAGTAAAACTTGGCCACTTCGGGTCGAGTTGGCCAATTCTAGCCGTTTGCAAAATCAAATTTAAGATCCTGGCTTTTGATTTTAATTCTAAGTTTATATAGAATCAGTAAAATTTTGATTTGCTTGGGGAGTCAGGGTCATGGCCTTTTGTGTTAGTAGTCTTTTTTCCAAGGATTTTGCTCTTATTAGTTGTGGCCAGCTACGTTAAACTGATGATTTTAATCATAATTTAGACCATATTTGTGATCAGTTATTACAATATTAATTGATGGATCATATATATGGTATTATTGTTGTTTTGTGCTTTTATTGTCGTCTGTCAAATGCGAGAAGCACGAAAATATATGCTTTTAACCGATTCAAAATAATTCTGGTTTGAATTATTGCTGTTCAGAAATTTTAGAAAAACCAATTAAATATCGGATTCCGTTTCCCACATTGTCACGGTGTTATGAATGGTCTTGAAGGTTCATGTGGTGCATATTGAGATCAGAAAAGAATGTGAGTTCAGTTTAGATCTAATTGTTTTTTCAATTTATTGGAGCATCCCATCCTACCCGGCTGTATTATTTTTCCTTTTGTCCCGCCTGGTGTATTCGGCCGAGTCCAAAAGCAGTTGTAAAATCCTAAAATATTACTCTTTCTAGCTTGTCTTCTGGCCGTTCACCTATGGTGTGGTCTGGCGGTCTTTGTTATAGTTTTACAATCTCCTGGAAACTCCTGCTTTCAATTATTTTGTTACATGATAGAGAGCAGAATGGCTTTAGAGCTACGAGTTACCATTTTGTTGGTAAATTTGTCTTCTAAGAGATTCGAGTAAATTTTGGTTCTGCCGCAATGCATGTTCTTCCTTCGCACTAAATTTTTTTCCCAATTATCGTCCAACCTCTGCCCATCGGAGCAGATGCCTTCTAATTCAAATAATCGCGTGGGCATCTTCTCTATAAGTTTTAGATTTGCTGCTTTAGCTTTTGGCCAGAGTGGTGACTACTTTTTTCCACTCGATAAATATGTATGATATATATATATATATATACAAAATTTGTTTTTGAAAAAAAAAATTAACCTATGACTCGATGAAAAGAAAATAGTTAGCTAGATTTTTTTAACGAAAATAAAACAATTAGCTAGATTGTTAAACGGCACAGGGAAACTCATATTACCCACATGGATTTTCTTTTTGTTATCTTTCTAATCTTCTTATTAATAATCATTCCACTTTCTTTTCTTACATATGGTTAATATATATTAGCCATATGTAAGAAAAGAAAGTGGAATGATTATTAATAAGAAGATTAGAAAGATAACAAAAAGAAAATCCATGTGGGTAATATGAGTTTCCCTGTGCCGTTTAACAATCTAGCTAATTGTTTTATTTTCGTTAAAAAAATCTAGCTAACTATTTTCTTTTCATCGAGTCATAGGTTAATTTTTTTTTTCAAAAACAAATTTTGATTACTGTTAGATTAACTTGGAGTATTCGATGACGTAACAGCTGATGGCGATAAAATAGACAAAGGAAACGTACAATGGCCTACGACAATTTTTTCTTCTTGATCATCGGCAAGAGCTTCACTTATTCATGCATGGCATAGCATAAAGAAGCTTCTCCTCGTACCTAAAGCTGACGATTGACTTTCTTAACGACTGCTTTTGCAACGTGATAAAAGAAGGGTGACCTCTGATGACGTTCTGATTTGTGTACTTCCCACATAGACTAGATGATTTAAATGCCTCATCTCTTAACGTCAATGCTTTGACGATTAGGAGATCTTAATCCAAGAACAAATGTATCCCGTCGGTGAACCTACTTTTGTTTTATTTGTTCTCATGGCGTTTACTACGATCAATTTCGTATATGAACAAATTTGATTCAATCCGAAATCGTTGAACACGTGTTCAAGAGGCCAATGAGGCATTTATTTCCTGTTAATTAATGGTTATTCACGGTCATTACTCTCATGTTTGCCTAAGTAAAAATATAACCGATATGCTCTCAGAATGTCGGGCACGCAATTTACTTCAACCGTACAGAAACCATCAAAGGAAGAAGGGCAGAAGCCTGAAAATAAATAAATATTGTCCACACTTAGAAAACCCTAGAAGTCAACCCCTTTATGAGACAAAGTCTGGGAATCTTAGCACAAGGGAGGTATTCATCAACGCCACTCAAGTCCCCAACATTATCCTACGCCCTTATCTGGACAATCCCGTGATTAAGTTGACGCACAAAGTTGATAAGTCACAAAAAGGGATGAGATCGAGACTTTGATATATGAAGCACCCAGGAAGAAGGAACTAAGAAGCATCTCAGAAAAGGGAGTGTGAAGGGCTGCTCCATTGGATGACCATTCCTTCGCCAGAAGAAGCTTCTTTTGCAGCTTTCACAGCTTTGGCAAATATATTTTAGCCAGACAAACAGTTACACATGGAGCCGAAAAAATCTAGCTTCCATGTAGTTTCTTGTTTGGTAAGCATGCATGGGGTATCCTTTCACTGGTATGCTTCCATGATACTGCGCGCTTAATTAGCATCTCCCTTGACAGGTCTCGATCACAATCTGAATCAACAAACAAATTCATAAGCAACGACAAGAACTTCTATCTAACACAAAGGCTGATCAAGAACGATCCACCAATTTTTTGTGGTTAATTTTGTTTTTAATTTGAGAAAACAATTAAAATAAGGGTTGCATCGTCATGGACTTGGAAGATCAACTCACTGGTCCAGCTGGTTCTAGATTGAAGTGAATGAAGTACTGTTACTGCTGCTATCTCTGTTAATCTGCAGCTGGAGACAGTGAGAAGTGTAAACTGTGGACCTTACCTATGTAGGTGTTACAAGTATCTCACTAAAGTCAATTTGAAGCATTTATCAAAGTCAACATTTCGATTTCAAGCAGGATTTGTGGAGATGGATACGTATACATGCTCTACTTTGTTTTTGTTAATTTGACACATTAGTCAATGTCACGGGGATCAGATTGATTACATGAAGGAGATTGTTGCTTAATTATTATGGATTAGATCACAGTTAAACAATTATATACTTGCAATTAGGCCTGCTAAACAAGCAAGCGAGTCGAGCCTTGTACTTGAACTCAACTCAAATAGTTCGAAGTTGATTCGAACTTGACTCGATATTAAACAAATTTTAAGCGTATATGTTCGAAATTGACTCGAATATTTTTAATATGTTTGAACTCAACTCGAGCTCAAATATACTTATATTATTAAATTCTAAGAGCTCGCTCAAAACCGGCTAATTTGGGAGCTCGTAATTGAGCTCTTTTGAGAGCTCGTAACTGAGCTCGTTTGATAGCTAAAAACTAACTTGATTGGGATCTCGAAATTGGCTCAATTAGGAACTCAAAATTGACTCGATTGGAAGCTCTAAAACTATGTCATTTATAAGCTCAAAAATAGATGAAAAAAATATACATTTATAAATATTAAAAATTAATAAAATAATTTATCAACAAAATAGCCTCTCATACTCACGATTCCGGCAATTTTCTGACAATTGTTATCGAAAGCGACTACAATCGAGATGTAGGTGGTACGGGATACTGTTGACATCGGCACGGTGAACCCGACACGTCTATGACATCGACAAGGTCGACGGAGGAGGTG
>JAVDBV010047682.1:0-42741 GCA_032619315.1 Piper longum
TTTTACTACATACTATTCATTTTAAGTCTAATTTGTTTCTCGTTTTGGTGGTCAAAGAATGCATTTTTAAAAAAATATCATTAATGTTATGCTTATGTTTAGAGATGTCCCTGATCTATATGAATTAGGTTGAAATTTCTAGGTACTGTTAGATGTGGAGCACAGTTGTGGCCTTGAGTAGATATTGTTTTATAGAAAGGTAGAAATTGCCTCAAATTGTGACCGGTAGGTAGAAATAATCCAGAGCTAATTGCTAATCCTAATACGAGGACTGCTAGACAAGTATTTAAAAACCTTCAATGTTAAGATCAATTGATACTCAATGTGTAATTATAAATTTATCAAATATATTGACTATACATTGACTATATGTATTGACTTCGTTACATTAATTTAATTCATAATATATTGCATATCGGAGTTATGAAGTTTGATACAATTAATCTTGATATTGAAGACTTTTAGATATTTGTCTAATAAGGATGACGAAGAAAAAAGAAAGGTTTAGAATTAGCTTTTTTGTTCTTAAAATAGTATTGAATTTAACAATTGACAGTATATGAGAAACTGAATTTGAGTGATGAGAGTGAATTAATGAACTGTTAGAAATAGCTAAGGACTGCTGGAAAGCGGCAAAGTTTGCTTGATTGTTTTACAAATGTATTAAAATGGATCATAAGGCCGTGATCTGATGTGCAGAGTAGGAATTTTACAAATCTTGTGATACTCCGACCCTCCTGGTCTGCACTTCTCTTCTATTAGATGAAAATAGTCTTCTAGCACTACTTCTTTTACTGTGAGAATCCGTCCGGCAAGGAGACCATATCATAGCAGTTTGTGAACACCAATGTTGGATGAACAACTCATTAGGTGCCCTTCCTATCACCCTAAAGTGCTTGAGATTTGGGAGCTTCTCTGGGAAGGGACCTTTCCATCTGTGGCTGCAGTAGCTATAATGGAGTGTCAGGCTCACTACACTTGGTAGACTGATCACTAATGTTAGGGAGTGATGTAATTTATAATTTATTAGGCTTATAACATATGATATAATAATTATGAATTTGAAGGGTATTTATGTACTAGATTTGCCTTTTTTATATCTTATAACCGGGAGCTAACCTTTAGAGAGTAGTAGGAAAATGAAAACAAAGAGAAAAGGGAAAGACTCTTTGATCATCTTTTTTTCTATTTGGCAAGATTTTATTTTTTATTAATTATTTTCAATTTATGTTCTTCCATATAATTTGTAATTTATTAGGCTTATGACATATGATGTAATAATTATGAACTCGAGGGTTAATTATGTACTAAATTTACCTTTTTTATATCTTTTAACTGTGAGCCAACTTTTAGAGAGTAGTAAGAAAGTGAAAAAAAAAGGAAAGATCATTTGATCATCCTCTTTTTATTTGGTAATATTTTATTTTTTATCAATCATTTTGAATCTATGTTCTTCCCATCTATCTTCTCCCCAACAAATTTGGTATCAGAACTTTGATTTTCCCTCATCATCTTCTATTGAAAACCCTTTGAAAAAATTCCATTTTTTCAAAATCTAGACAAAGAAAAATCATGATTTTAGATAGTCTACAAAAAATTATTATTCTAATATTTGATGGAGATGTGGAGAATTATGATTATTGGAGTATACAAATGAAGACACTTTTTATGTCACAAAATTTATGGGAGATGGTAGAAGATGAATATAAAGATCCTCAAAGTAAAACCGCTTGAAGTAAAGACAAGAAAAAAAAGTATAAGGAGAACAAGAAAAGAGATGCAAAAGATATCTTTCTCATTTAACAAAGATTAAGTTTAAGTAAAGCTATTTTTTCAAGGATTATAAAGGACCAAAATCCATGGATGCTTGGGAAATTTTGAGGAATAAATTCAAAGGGCAACAACAAGGTAATTTTGCTAAAACTTCAAAATTATGGTCTTATTTTGATAATATAAGTATGATGGAAGGTGAAAATGTGAAAAATTTGTTTTCAAGAATTATTGTCATTGTGAATAAAATTAGAGAATGTGGTGATGATATTAAGGATAAAAGATTTGTGGAAAAAGTATTGAGAAGCATGTCATCCAAATTTTAACATGTTAATGCAATTATTGAGGAGTCTGAAGATTTATCCAAATTGTTTATTAGTGAATCAATGAGCTCTCTTAAGGTGCATGAGCAAAAGATGAATAGGGTAATGCTTCCTACAAGTCTAGAATAAGCTTTTCAATCAAAGGTGAATATGAGAAATATAAAGAGATACGAAAAATGTGAGTGTTCAAATAAGTTTCATGATGGAAGAGGTAGAGGACAAAAGAGAGGTAATTACAATGGTGATGGAAAAAATTATAATGATGGTAGAGGACAAGAGTATGGAAGAGGCTAAAATCAAAATAAGAGAAGAGAATGTTATATTTGCAAGAGGACCAATCATATTTCAAATGATTACTATAATAAATGTGAGAGATGTCCACACCATGCACATGATCCAAAATATTGTAGGTACAAGCCAACATGTCAAGGCTATGTTGAAAAAGAAGAGAATAAAACTCACTATATTGAGAAAAATGACAAAGGAAATGACATATTCTATTCTTGCATGTCTACCCAAGAGGAATATAATGATGTTTGGTATATAGACAGTGGATGTAGCAATCACATAAACCGGAAATAAAAGAACTTTGTAAAATTTGATGATAATTTCTCCTCTAGTATGAAATTCAAAGATGGCAAATTAAGAGAAATTATTGGCAAATGTGTGACTTCAGGGTAAAACAAGCAATGAACTACTAAATTTATTCATGATGTATATTATGTACTCGGTTTGGCTACAAATTTGTTAAGTATTAGACAATTGCTTCAAAAAGGATATAAGGTGACTTTTCACAACAAAGAGTGAAACTCTTGACAAAGGCAACAATCAAGTAGTTACCAAAAGGATGATGAATAGTAGTAAACTTTTTCAATTGAAAATGTTTTTTTGTGAGAATTATGGATTGAAGACTACTTGTGATAGTATTTCTCTTCTTTGGCACATAAGGTATGATTACTTGAATTTTAGAAGTTATTCATTGTTGAAATACAAGAACATGGTACTTAGCTTACCAAAAATTGATCAAGACCACAAGCGTTGTAAAAAATGTGTGTACGAAAAATAACATAGGTTACCATTTTCGGAGTTATCATGGATGACAAGAGCCTCACTTGAGTTAGTGGATGTTGATTCATGTGGTCCAATAAATACTCCAACAATTAGAAGTGCAAGGTATTTTTTTTTCTACTTATTGATGATTTTACAAGAATGATGCAAGTTTACTTCTTGCATGAAAAATTACAAGTATTTTTCAAGTTTGACGAATTTAAAGCAATAGTTGAAAAACAAAGTGGACTTTACTTGAAAGCTTTGAGGACCGACAAAGGTGGAGAATTCAATCAAAAGGAGTTATAAAATTTTTGCAAGTACAATGGCATGAGAAGAGAGTTGACTATGAGTTACACACTTCAACAAAATGGTGTGGCAAAAAGAAGGAATAGAACAGTTGTTGAAATGACTAAATGCATGTTGGCACACAAGAACCTCCCATATAAATTTTGGGCAAAGGCAATAAATATCACGGTCTACATTATCAAAAGATATCATATCAAGGTGGTCTAAAATAAGACTTCATTTGAAGCTTGGCACAAGAGAAAATCCAAAATGAGTACTTTAAAAAATTTTAGATGCATTGCATAAGCTCATATTCCATCACAAAAGAAGAAATTTGATGAAAAATGTGAGAAATGTATTTTTATTGCATATTGTGAAGAATATAAAGGCTATAGGTTATTAAATCTCAAAACTAATAAGTTGGTAATTTCAAGAGATGTGATCTTTGATAAGAATGAGACATGGAAAGCGTGTGATAGTAAAGTTCATTTGAAGAGACCATATGTGGAAGTAGAAAAAGAAGCAAAAAGTGAAATACTACCTATCAATGAAGTTGTTGAAGAACATAGGGATATACTAAGTTCATCTCACTCACCACCACCTATTAATACATAACAAAGAGAGTGAAAAGTGAGGCCGTATAACATTGATACAAATTCTCCTCTAAGAATGGTGCATTCTTTACAAGAAATCATAGAATTTAATGTTGCTTTTTCTTGAATTTGAACCTCAATACTTTGATGAAGCTATAGAACACAAAGAATGGGTATAAGCTATAGATGAAGAAATGAAGATGATTGAGAAGAATCAAACATGGCAGCTTATTGAAAAACCAAAAGATAAAGATGTGATTGGTTTGAAATGGGTGTAGAACACAAAGTTTAATGAAGATGGTTCAATTCAAAAGCACAAGGCAAGATTAGTTGTAAAAGGATACTCCCAACATGGGATTGACTTCAACAAGATATTTGCACTGGTTGTAAGGATGGAAACAATAAGAACAATGTTAGTAAATGCAACTCACTTGAGGCTACAATTGTATCAACTTGATGCAAAATCGAATTTTTTGAATGGTGAGTTGGAAGAAGAGGTGTATCCGAAACAACCTCAAGGATATATAATTGAAAGGCAAGAAGACAAGGTGTACAAATTAAAGAAAGCTCTATATGGCCTAAAAGAAGCACCTAGTGCATAGAATAGCAAGATTGATAATTACTTAAAGAAGAATGAATTCCATGGAAGTTTAAGTGAGCTTTCACTCTATGTGAAGAAAGAAGGTGAAACTTTTTTTCATGCTTTGATTATATGTTGATGATTTGATATATGCTAGCAATTGTGATAAGATGTTGATTGATTTCAAAAATACCATGATGAATGAATATAAGATGAGTGATTTAAGACGAATGAGATATTTTCTTAGCATTCAAGTGAAACAAAAGGAATGTGAGATATTTATTTCTCAAGAAAAGTATGTGGATAATTTGTTAAAAAGATTTAGTTTGTCCAATTGCAAATCTATGTTTACACCGATGAGAATGAATAAGAAATTTTTAAAAAATGATAATGGTGAATTGAACAATGAGTAAATGTATAGAAGTTTGATTGGATATTTGATTTATCTAATAAACACTAGACCAGACATTATGCATGTGGTTAGTGTAGTTTTAAGGCATATGACAAGCCTAGCAAAACTCATTTGATGGTCGCTATGAGAATTTTAAAATTTGTAAAATGAACAAAGAATTTTGATGTGAAGTATGAAGTTGAGAATGAGGCTAAATTGATTGGGTATTCTGATAGTGATTGGGCCAATTGCCAAGATAATATGAAGAGCACATCGGGATATATTTTTAGCTTGAAAAGCAAGGTTATATCATGGTCTTCTAAGAATAAAAAAATAGTTGCAATATCTTCATGTGAAGCAAATATATTTTCTTCACAAGTGCGGCGTGCGAAGCCATTTGGCTAAGGGGAATTCTCAAAGATTTTTTGTGTGAATAAGGTAGAGCAACTACAATATTTTGTGATAATATGTCAACTATTGCTATGAGCAAAAATCCTATTTTTCATACTAAGTTGAAGCATATTGAGTTGAAACATCACTTTATTAGAGATCCTGTTAAAGAAAGAGAAATTGAATTAAAGTTTATCAACACTAAGGAACAAACGGCTAATGTATTTACAAAAGCTCTCACTTAAGACAAGTTTGAATTGTTTAAAAAGATAATAAAAATTACAATTTAGAGGTGGTGTTAAAAAAATATATAATTTATAATTTATTGGGCTTATGATATATGATATAATAAATATGAACTTGAGGGGTAGTACTTATATACTAAATTTACATTTTCTGTATCTTGTAATCGATTTGAAGAGTAGTAGGAAAGCCGGGAAAAAAGACCTTTTGATCATCCCCTTTCTAGTTAGTAAGATTTTATATTTTATCAATCATTTCCAATCTACGTTCTTCCGTACATCTTCTCCCCAACAAATAATAGGTCTCTCTCTTTAACATTGATGCAAAGCTCCAGTTTCTTAAGGGAATGCATCCCTTGACAATGAACAGCTCTCAGTTTTGGGCACTTGGTAATCTTCAATGAAGTTAGACATGGGAGGCCAGCTTCCTCTGATCCCCTTCTCCATTGTATCCCCTCTAAGCTTAGCATGCTGCTCAAAGTCAGAATCTCCAGTTTGGGATATCTTTCGGATTCTCCAAATGTAGGTAGGATTTTGCAGCTATGGCAGCCAGACAAAGATATGTCAACCAGCCTGGGAAACAAGAGACCTTCCAACCAAACGGGTAGTGACTTGCCCATATAGCTGTCTATCTGGATCCGCTGCAAGTTTGCGCGAGGTGGATTGAGGACTTCCAACACATTCTCATATATGATTCCATCTCCTCCCTTTATCATGATGTAGATAAACTGCAACTCTGTTAACTGGGATTTTCTGCCGAGTCCAGCAGCTCTTGCCTCGTCCTCATTCTTCACTCTCTCAAGTTTTCCAATCTCAACTCTCCCCGCAGTTGATCGAGTAGCTGGAGTTCAGCTATCCCCTCTCTTGGGCCATTTCCAACTGTAAATTTAGACAATGTTATAACGCAGGTCAAGCTCCCAATTTTCTCTGGCAAGTGCCTCAGCATCAGAGTCTGTCTGATATCCAAATGCCTCAGCTCAGCAAGATTTCCAAGATCCTTCGGCAGTGCCTGGAGCATCCAACAACCTTCCGACTTCATAGTTTGCATTGGATACAAAGATGAAACCTGCTCCGGTACGCACTTTATCAAAGTGAAATCCAACAAACCAAGAAGGCAGCTATTTGCTAAGTGAGAAGCTATACACTGGTTTATGGCACTTGTACACAGCATGAAGAGAGAAGCTAGTGTGACCTGTTGAATAGGAGTTCCATCTTTTTCTTTCTATCCCAGCTTGATTAAGAACTAAGAAGGCATTAATTATATCTTTTTTTAAAATCTTATAATATACCAAATGTGTATCTTTTTTTATTCATTAAGTATCATTTGCCTCTTTCCTTATTCTGGTCATTTGCATAAATATTGTATTATTATTGCAAGGAATGACTTAATTTTCTTTTAAGCAAAGTACCATCATTTGCAGCTGATAAAATACAAGAATTATCAGTAAGAAATATTAACCAGGCCGACCAGAAAAGTTTAAATCTTAGGAATTGAAGTTCCTTTAACATTGAGTCAGAGTTCGTATGTACCTTTTCTTTAAATAGAAATACATATATAACAAGAAAATCGACGAGTCTCAATTTGTCACACGTTTACATATAAAGCATAATAACTATATGTACATATATATATTGTAAATCTGCTAAAATTATACACTAAATTATTTATTAATTTCAATAATTATATTTCAGTTTGGTCTGGTGAAAAATTAGTTTGTATTAATTTTTTGATATCATACGAGGTGTCTGTCCATCTTTCTAGTTCATTCCTTTGATCCGGCACGTTAAGTGCCCAAATCAAAGTCCATTAAGCCATAATTCTACTTTAATATCAATAATACCCTTGTTTGATTATATATATCGTGGGTAGTTTTGGAAGAGTAGTGCAAATATATCATGGGTAATTTTCCACGCAACTTACAGAACAAATCCGAAATTTACTCCACAATCAGCCAAAGTTCATAACGTAAGAGGCCGGGCAAGACGCTCTGCTTGCAAGTTTTCGCATTTTACTGATAAATAGTGAGAACAAACTGGGAAACTAATTTGATGACATTCATAATAAGCAAAATTGTAGAGGGCAGATCTTGACCTGTTGTATAAATCAATTACCCTCATCATCTTTGGAACCAAAATCCATAATACACAAACTATTTTTTTTTGTAAAAAAAAAAATAGGGCTTCGCAGCTCTAAGACAGACCATTATTTTCCCGCGTGATTTAGCGAGAAGCTTCCTATAAGAATATAAAATAAAAACTTAAAAATCTATACTCGAGGAGCCAATGTTATCTTTGAAGGGCTCATTCTCAAGAAAATTTTTTAAACAAAAGGACGCCTAATCCACCAATTGCTAGAGCAAGAATTATTGGGTTCCTGAAAAATTCTAAATCAGTCACTAAGACAATGCTGTCATTCTTTGGATGTCGAGACACATCCCCCACATTCTTGTGGAACGAGCTGATGAGGTTATCAAGCTGGTGCATAAGCTGTCGTTGACATCGAGAGATGTTCGTAATCTGTTATGGAAGGGTTTGTCATATCAACGCATCTACAAGAAGATTAGACACAAATAGGCAAAGTCAAGAGAGCATTTTATCTTACGCATAATAGAAATTTTACCTCTTCCAGCAACTGGGCCTCCTTGGCCAACTGGTTAGATGACGATGAAGTGGATAGAAGGGATCCAGTTAGGGTACCATTGCCTAAACCAGACACAAACAGAGATGTGCCATTAGTAGCTTCAGTATGTACAGCCAAATTCTGTTGGCTAGTGGGAGATCTCCTAACAGTGAGCTTAGAATTAAGCTCTTCAATCCTAGATGTAAATTCATCCATTCTTTCATTCAATGTCGATATCTGCTCTGACAACTGATTAATAATTCCCTACACAAGCAGCCAGAGGCACTAAGTCAGAACAATTTGAAAAAATTGCTCCTGTTATGCAAAAACTACAGATTAATGACATAAAAAGCTTCCAACGGACCAAGTGTGAGTATAAGTTACCTGGTTTGCAAGCACAGCTGGAGAATCCGGACCCCTGCCTCCCTCAAATCTTTGAGTATTCACATTCAGTCCGCTGAATTTTGCTAGATTCCTATCTCCTTGAGTTGAATAAGAATGTGAATAACTGCATAGGGAAAAACACATGAAAATGATAATCTCCACAATGAATTCATAAGCATAGACAAAGCAATCACAAGATGATTGCTGATTAAAAATATTATTTCATTCATCTTCAGTATTGAAACTAAAGATGAAAAATTCAACTCTTTTTCCAAATGAAAGCATGACAATATATCAATTCACATCCCTAAAAAAAGGCAAAAAATGACCAACAATATAACAATTGCAAAAACACATGAGACATATCATCCTGGGGTGCATAGAATGCAAGATCAATTTAAAAATAATAGATTTAAAACAAAAAAAATACAAGCAATATAATGTTTATCTTCGCCTGCATGAAACATTAAAAATGAGTGTCCCAAGACCTGCTAAATGCAAACTGTTGATTTTCACTGGTTTAGAACACACCATTGTCCATAAATAGGCTTAAGGATATGGATCTTCTTAGAGATTATAAAGCATACTTTTTAAGGCTCTTATTCCTCAATGCAACACGCTCAGCAGAAGCACGTGAAAGGGCTTCCTTTGGACTTGACACTAGATCATCATCTAGGCTAAGCTTTGTCTTCAAATC
The DNA here is from genome assembly GCA_032619315.1 of Piper longum. NCBI lineage: Eukaryota > Viridiplantae > Streptophyta > Magnoliopsida > Piperales > Piperaceae > Piper > Piper longum. The sequence goes on from JAVDBV010047682.1 coordinate 9,326, forward strand.
TTCGGGGAGTGCCTGCACCATATCCCATATATTAAACTTCATTTAACTGGAAAATGATCACTACAGAATGGCAAAAAACAAAAAGATATATATCCACAAACATAAAAAAATAAACAGCATCCCGAGTATAAAAGGCCTACCATGACTTCATTCACTAGCTTTTCCAGCTGAATTTGTTCAATATAAGTACGAGGAATATATGAACCGTCCAAGCCAAGTTGTTCAGCAACAAATTTTACAACTAAACGATCCCTACCTTGTACCTATTTTAATACCAACACAAGGTAACAGAATAAATATTTAAACCAAAAAGGAAAAAAAAAAAAACTTACTGTGCAAATAATTAAAACTACAATTAAGCTAACTACAAAAAATTCCACGCTGGTTATCAGTCAATTAGATGAACAAAAGTTAACTATTACAAGAGAGTGCAGAGACAAATGATAAAATGAAGATGACTATTGTCCCCATTTCAGTAAAATACCTTTGATAAAAATGTGTGAAGTCCAGTGTAAAGTGCCACTATTGATAAAGAGTCTAATTGAAATTTTGTTATTACCAGATTCACAATCAAAGATCACTGGATTTGCAATTTTCAATCAACAATTATCTCAGATATTTATCCACGTTTATAGAAAGATATGATGATAATTTTAAGATCTTGATCAGCTCCCCTTTGATGCTTGTATCATTTGAAAATAGTTGACAATCTTATATCTGTACAAAATTTGTGTCTTTATGTCTAAGTTAAAAGAAACCAATCAGTGATGTGAAAAACATACTGCCAAGCCTCAAATTTTACTAGGATAACTTAAAAAAAAATCCTAGGATAAGATGCTCATAATGAATTCAAATAGAAAAAGAAATTATAGGAAATTACCAACACATTTTTGTTTCCGCGTGTGAACCATAATTCCATTTACCTGAACATATTGGCGGTTGAGCTGTTCTAACCAATCAATCTTAACGCTAACCCTCTCATCAGAAAAGACATGGCTGCTTCTTTTTAAGATGGCTGCTATAGTATATCCCAAAGCCATAAGTCCTCCAAGGAGCCGCACACTGACTTCAAATGTCACACGTGGAGATATGACAAAGGGGTCATCCTTAACCCATTCCTGTCATTCCATGAAGATACATGTAACAAAAAACACTTAGCTTTCCATAAGTATTGAACTTATGATCCCATGATCACACATACATTTTTTTTTTACACAATAGCATACAAGGCACCACGTCAAAATTATCTACAGTTGGGGACTCAAAATTCCAATCATACTCTTACAGAACACTTCTATGATTATGAAAGACCATGTTGCCATGACAAAAACCTTCTTTCGCAAACTACTTGACAAAACCACAGCTAAAGATGCCCAAATAAATTGAATAGACACGAATAGTCATTATTGAAAGATGTTATAAATTTAATAGGGTCCACCGATCACAGTATTCATTAAATGATGGCAAAATTCAACCATTTTCCTATCTTCATTTCTAATCATATCTATGAAACTTCAGATATAATATATATACACACACACACACACACACACACACACATATATAAGAGAAGAAAAAGATAGTCTCCACAGCCACAAAGCTCATAACAACTTTTATGTCAAGAAGATTATCTCCTATGACATTTTCAGTATCAATTTTCAAACAAAAATAAAGCAATACTAATAGAAAAAAGGTGGGATACACACAGTGACATAAATCTGGATATTGCTTTTGAAAATTCATATAGCAATCTCCTCGAGAGTGGCAGAATATTTAAATTTCTAATGGTCATTTTGTATGCTTTTGTCAAGTCCTAAATAATCATGAAACCTTCCCCCCTCACCCCACCGTAAGGATCCCGACTAACAATTTGTGTCTCACTCGATCATTAGTAACTTAGAAGTCAAAAATTGATCTTTGATCTAAAGAAAAGAAAAAGCAATCATTTGATCTTGATCTTTGTGAAGAGAAAAAAATGTTCGATTAGATTTGCACAAATTTTATGATTAAATCCATAAATGGCTTGTTTTGGTAATTGATGAGAATTACCATATGCGTATTTGGGGTATGGTATACATTAATACTCCAGTGCATTTCTCCCTTTGAATCAAAATAAATATGTTTTCCAACATTTTCTTTAAAACTAAAAGCGGATGTTCCAGCACAAATCTCACCAATCACTTGTTCTGATTCTACATATTGATTGTTTTGAACAAAATTAAAACTTTTTGGGGAATATTCACTTTATGTAGAATATCCCGACTTTCAATAGTTACATAAAGGTGTACATATATCAGAATGAGAAAGAAAATCATAAATACTAATAAGTTCATACCTCAAACATTAGATTGTATTTCCCATCCCTGTTTCGCATTCTCAAATAAGACTGGCATGATTCTGGATCTTCCCCTGGAGGCAAAAGATAGATGTCATAGGTTTCTTCAAATGTCTCCGCATGTTCTTGGGAAAATACAGCCTTAATCTTGTCTTCTGTCAGTTTTCTTGCTGACTACAATTTGTGGAAAACCACCAGATTAAAAGCTAAACAAAAAATGCACTTTTTGGCACAGAGAGATAAGTTAAAATGAAAGACAACCTTCAAGATGTATGTAGGGTTTTGAAAGCCTTTGAAAGGATTAAACTTGTTGATAATTTTAATATGTGCTGTTTGAAGATCAGGTTCAATGAAAGCCTTGTACATAGGATACACCTGACATGCAAAAAAAAACCAACATTATGCAACCCACAAATATTCTATTCAACAAGAAACTGGCACCCTTCCTGATAAATATGTTCCCTTTTAGTACAGGTTTATAAAGAGCTATCCTATCTTACAAGATAACTATGTCTGATAATGAGGTAAAAAATTAAAACAATAATGTTAATCAATTATTATAATGCTCCAAAGTTTCATCAACATTTCAAATAATTCATAATCCAGAAACACAATGACTTCTTCACAAATAGCCACTTCATAGTTCTCACATCAGCTAGCTCATTAACCCCACAATGAAAACTAACATTATCAATTATGATCAATCATGAATCTCAATCCCACAAAAAAAAAATCTAACATGGGACTAGTGAAAGAACCGTTTCAGAGATTTGATGAATGATTTCTTCTGGTTCTTGCCCAACTCTTTGTATGTCTCTAAGAACCCTTTTCACAAGATCAAAATGAACACCGCCTGTCACTGATACTCGGAGATCAAGTACTGGACGTAATCTTTCACTCAATGCATATATACCTTCAATTATTATAGTACGAGAGCTGGGGACTTCAACAGTCCTGTTGTAAGCACAGTAAAAAGACTATGAACTACAATGGACACATGCAATATTAATACAGCTTATCAACTCACTAAACAAAGAATTGAGACGTCATACCTGTAACCTACACGAGAACTTGATTTATAATCATATATTGGCACCTGAACAGGTTTTCCCTCTTTCAGGCCATGTATATTCTCCAGCAATGTGTCATAATCAGTTAACCGAGGATCTGTCGGAAAGAAAACTTGAGATAATTAGAATAATCTCATCTGAGAGAGACTCCAATGTATTAATTAAGATTACACAAAAAAAAAGGGTAGAGAAAGATAGAGAAGGAAAATAAATTCGTTAATTATTTCCATCTAAAAAACACAATTAAGTAAGCACGTTTCAACAAATGAGAAAAAAAATACAACTTAAAAGAAAAATGCACAAGCAAATCGTTAAAAGTTTCCATAAAACAGTCTAGTTTTAAATATTTTCAACCACCACTTATCAAAATATTCAATCCATTTGGAAGTTAAAAGTATGATCTTAAGCTTATGCTACAATTCTTTGACATCAATAATAGTGCATGTAGTATGGAACACAATAGCAGAATTCACCATCGAAATTGCCATCGATTATACGACTGGCTTCATTGTAGTTGTCCATTGATATAACTGAGATATTGGGCATAAATTCAAGTACTTTCTCTGTGAATACAGTCTTTCCAGCCCCAGAAGGGCCAGCAACCCCAACAACTATCAGTCCCGAATTGTTTTGTGCTAATAATTGGCACGCACGAATCACAGCAAAGAAACCTTTCTCAAAAGACAACGAATCTGGAATTGGAACAATTTCATATCGACCAGAATCTTTCTTCTTCACCAGTTGCACTTGATCTCTGAGAAGACCACTCCTCCGATAAGGAGACCCAGAACCAGAATTTTCAGGGGCCATAACAAGATGGGCACCCTGCACTTAAACCTGGAAAATATTTAAAATGACATTATCAGATTAGCTAAGCTTAACTATAATAATATTAGTAGTATATGCAGAACGTTTTAATCTGCAAAGTTACAAACGCACAATTCTTAATCCACCTCTAACTGAATTGGGGCCAGGAAGATGGATCCTATCCGCAATTCCGCAAAATCAGATATCATAGCAAAGCTCAGATCGCGAAATTTCATATCCTTTCGGCCACCGTCTTTACTTAAGAAATTTTAAACTAAATTGTTTCATATGTTGAAAACACCCACTTAAATTTCAAACTAAACATTTCTAAATTAAATTTACTACTTGCTAGTCATGGACCGAAGACAAGATAAGATCATCTTAAAAAATCACACACTCCCATGGCTATATAAGGTGATATTAAAGTGGAAAACATTAAGCAATGACCTTCTTTTATCTAATGATTGGGCAATGATATTACCAATCCTAATCCAAGCATTTAATGGCCTCCCACAGTAAAAGCTTCAAACTTTATGCATCCAAATACGGACAACTTCCTCTCCCAAACAAAACAATACACTCAACACATTTTTTTGATAATTTCTTCATATGAAAAGCAATAAGATCTACAAGAAACAGCAAAACAGAAGAACTACCGAATTCTAGAACTACTATGACAACCATCAAAGACCACCAATATTTGACGAAAAAAAAACGAGACTGCTCGTACAGAGAGGAGAAGTTGGGAATAACACGTCCGCGGCGGTCGACGACGGCCGCCGTTGACGGCGGCGGCGGCGGCGAATCGGAACTGGGGACTCGGCGACTCACGTCTCGTCTCGCTTTCTCAGATTTTTGCACCGCTCTTCCAAAACTACCCACGGTATTTATAGTCAAGCGAGGGTATTATTGGTATTAAAGTATAATTATGGCTTAATGGTTTGATTTGGGCACTTAACGTGCCGGATCAAAGGAATGGACTAGAAAGATGGACAGACACCTCGTATGATATCAAAAAATTAATATAAACTAATTTTTCACCAGACCAAACTGAAATATAAGTATTGGGATTAATAAATAATTTAGAATAGAATTTTAGCAGACTTACAATATATATGTATATATAATTATTATGTTTTATATGTACACTTGTGACAATTTGAGACTTGTTGATTTTCTTGTTACATATTTGTAATGTAATTCTAGTTAAAGAAAGTTACATACGAACTATGACTCAATGTTAAAGAAACTTCAATTCCTAAGATTAAAACTTTTCTGGTCGGCCTGGTTAATATTTCTTATTGATAATTCTTGTATTTTATCAGTTGCAAATGATGGTACTTTGCTTAAAAGAAGACTAAGTCATTCCATGCAATAATAATACACTTGTTTAGAGTTCAACTTGAAAACAATCAATTAGTATTACAAAATTTATGCAAATGACCAGAATAAGGAAAGAGGCAAATGAGACTTAATGAATAAAAAAAGATACACATTTGGTATATTATAAGATTTTAAAAAAAGATATAATTAATGCCTTCTTAGTTCTTAATCAAGCTGGGATAGAAAGAAAAAGATGGAACTCCTATTCAACAGGTCACCCTAGCTTCTCTCTTTATGCTGTGTACAAGTGCCATAAACCAGTGTATAGCATCTCACTTAGCAAATAGTTGCCTTATTGGTTTGTTGGATTTCAACCTCTGAGATGAGGCATCTGCTTTAGCCACCTCCGCAACTAAGTCCTTAAAGATCAACCTCTCAATGTCCAACACAACTCCCGACAATTCCTTCCCAAAATCTGCCCATTTACCTGCTCTGCATAACACATCACCTTTCAATATCATTCCTACTTCATCCGCAACATCTGATCCACATTGCATACTATAAGGGCATAAATGATCAATTTCTGAGCAAAGTTCCCTCAGAAGCTTCAACCCAGTTGGCTTCATTTCTGCCAGCTTCTTGGTTCCAAACCATGGTTCAACCTGAGCATCTAGTGCCAGCTTCCAGACCAGTCTTTCATTGACAGTGTCAAAGACAAGTTTCCTGTGCAGCTTCTCTGTATCTGGATTTGACTGGATAGTTATCTTGTCAGCATGGTCCACTTTGGATGCCCAGCTTGATTTTGTTTGCTCAATGACCAAGTATAGTTCGGGGTTTATAGGGCTCCCCGATGGATGGAGCAGGAGAGGAGACCAAACTGAGCTAAGGTCTTTTAGTATGAGACCCGAAGCAAGCAAAATCTCTGATATGTATCTGTGGTCGGGACTTTTGTTTTTGCACAAGGATGCAATGTGATCGGTTGTGGATTCGTCGTGACCGGAGTTTAACCGTGTGAGTTTTTGCACCAACAGATTAATGTTTGCTAATTTCTGGTGGTTGATTTCAGAGCTAAACGATGACAGTACACTGCCATGAAATTCATCTGTTTCCACAAGTCCACAGCAATTTTCACCATCTGCTTCACCTCCTGAATTTCGAATCCGGTGACCTATAATATGATTAATGAATATAAAGAACATGCTTAAAATTTCCCTCCAAAAAAACTGCAGTACTAAGAACAATTTGTTTGAGGAAATCTTACCTCCAAAACTACTTGAAACATTCTTCACAGTTGAGGGTAATAATTCATCCTTGTAAAAGGAAGCATCCAGTACAGAAACAGGACTTGGCTGATCAGGTCCACCCGACATCGTTTCTGGCAGCCCTTCTTGGCCGGAGTTTGACAAAAGTTCCTGAAGAAAAACAGAAGACGCGACAAACTAAATACATTGCTATACTCAATATGTTGATGAAAGGAAGAAAAAGGGACAAGAATGGAGCACAAGAAGTTGCCTTCTCTTCAAAGCTTGGAATGAAGTCTGATGGCCTGTAGGCACTCGTAACTTCAACATCCACTTGTGATGCTAAACTAGAGCTGCTCTCTGATCTGATGGATACCTCATCACCAGAATCACTCTGGTTTCTTCTCCCACTGCTAACTTGAGCTGTTTGTTGATGGCTTTGGGCCAGTTTTGGTCTAGATCTTCCTCCAGGAGAAGGTGATTCAGATTGCTGCCTACCAACTTGCCTTTTAGTTTTTGAATCAGGGATTGGAGGTCGAGCCCGTCTATCAGATTCGGCTCTTCTCTGCTGCAATCGTGGACTTACTGAGTTGACTCCCAAATTTTTCGAAGAATTTTCTTTTACTAGTGTCTGTGTACCTGATGTAGATTGACTCCGTTGAGTCTGGGGCTTTGGAGAAAAATTCTCCGTAGCTTTCTTGCTCTCTCTCCTCCCCGTTAGTACTTGCGCATGATTATTTGCTTCGTCAACTTTAGATGGATTTTTTATACCATGGCTGTCCATAGGTACTCTCTTAGCTTCTGAAGAACTTCCTACATTAAGATGTTGGAGACCAGATATGCCATTCATTGAAACGACAGAAGGAGAGCCAGATTTTCCCACAAGTCTAGCAGGTTTCATGATAACTATGGGAGATTCAAAAACTTTTGGAGGATTACTCTTCTTGTCAGGGATCCCAACATGTTCATTGCTCCGCCTGACTCTCCTGTGGGCTGAATTCGGACCAAATCCAATCTGACCTTGGTCAATGTAGTTTTTGTGAATCAAAGTGGCCGGTGGCTGACTTTCTTTTTTTCGATTTTCGAGCAAACTCTTCGCCTGCATTGCTTCCAATATCTGCTTAAGGGCTCTAAGATCCTTATTTGACTGATCAAACTCTAGATCTTGTAATCTTTTCTCAATTTCACTGTAGATTGATGGAGTGGTAGCTGTTTTCATGTAAGCTTCTCGTTTCATGAAAGCAGGTTTTTGAGGAAGCCTCCCCTTATCCTGCTGCTTCCATGGAGCAGGCTCAATGGGAAATTTAGATGTGGGTCTCATAACTGCTCTCCCATGTGGTGAAACTGGTTGCCTGAACCTAGGAGTTTGAACTATATTGACACTACCATCCAACTTTGAGGATACAGAGAAGCTGTTACCACTCATCTCATTGACACGAGGGTAGGAGTAACTGTTTTCATTAGCTTTCTTTAATCTTGATACTTCCTCGCATATGGTGTTTGAATTAGGCATAGTCTCCAAACCCATCAACTTTGCAACGACACTGGTAGGACGCTTGTTGCCAGCTGAATTCAAATCATATTCTGGATGCAATTCTTTTTGAATGCCAACTGATTTTGACTTCAAGTAAGTGTTTCTCATGGAGAATTCTCTGCCATCCAGTGACAGCCTTGGTTGGTCCCTCAGTTTTGCAGCAGACTTGCCAGTCTCTCGGGCATCGAAGGACGTCCAAGACAGCTCCCGTCCATCAGAAGAATATCTTGGTCCTTCTTTTGCTACCAAGTACAGAGGTCCATCTCTAACCTCGCAAGAAGATCTTCCCGGTTCTTTAGTGTCAATTAAATAACAAGGTGCTTCCTTTAGCTTAGCTAAAACTCTAAGAGATTCATTCAGATCCTGGGGCTTTGTGAATCTTCCTTCCGAATCAATACCATAGTCACATATTTTAGAAGTTTGCAAAGGCCGTGGGGAATCTTTGAACTTTGGAACATGAACCACTGGCTCCTCCCTTGTTGCAGTTTTGACAGACAAACCGCGTGTCCCGCCATAAATAGAATCTTTGACAGCATCTCTTATGTCGAATCGACGCCCAGACATAGCTGTGGTGCCTGGGGACTCACGGCCAGTTGAATAGCTGTTGGCACTGTCAAATTTTGAAGTATGAAATGTTGGAAGTATTTTTGCTTGCTCGGATGGAAGCGGCTTGGCATAAATGTTTTTGGTGCAATCAATAGACGAAAAGGAGGAAGAACAAGAAGAAGATGATGCAGAGGTTCTTGATGACTCAATGGACACTCTTTGATTATCCACAGTGTTAGTGCCAACAAATTCTTCCTGCATTTGCACAATACCGTGCTTCAGTTACTTGGAAGATCAATGAAATTATTTTGGAGATATTAAAAGAAATTTTAAGTGGTTACTTAGATTATAAAAAAAAAATACCGTTGTTGTCTGCCCAGCAAAAGCCACATCCTCTCCTTCAGCACATTCTGCATCAAAATGGGAATGACATGTCGAGGAAGAGACAATGGTCAAATATGAGTTGAAGAGGGGAACATAGCTGCCCTAATTATGCTAAACAAGAAGGATTGAATGAGTAAGATTAACCATGAATATAGCTAAATTTAGATGGTTCTTTCTTTAGATAGTTTAGAGAGATTGGGAATAAAAGTCATCACTTTCTTGTACATATATTTTGTTACTGATCGGCAATTGGTAAAACAAAATCTATGCAAAAGGCTGAAACTATGAAAAATCACGGTAATTTTTAGAGGATGATCTTCACAAATAATGAGTGACAAGTGACAAGCTTTGTACTTGAAAACTTATGAAGCATACTGGAGAACGTACAACATGTTTGTTTTGAAAAAATATACATAAAAATAACAAAATGTTCACGGTCAGTGCTCAATAGGCATGGATTTCCAGATATTTTGGTAGAAATACAAGAAGCAAAGAATTAAAACTACCTACTTTTTGTAACAAATATAGAACCAAACAGATTAAATAAATTGCTACATTTTCATTCCAGAAGCCTAAGCCGGAGATAGTATTCAACTGCTTTTTCTTATGACAATATTCATCCACTACTAAATAAACCATTAAATGAGTCAAAACATGAAACAAGGAAATCACAAAACCGGAAACCACCCTCAGAAAATTTAGAATCTAAAAACTAAGAAATGTCACCTGGAAGGAGCTTCTTGTGATTGCCACGCTTTCCAGTGAGTAAATGTTGACGATCAAAGAGCTGGAGAATCCCCGTCATGCAACCAATCTGCTCCCTCATATCCGGATTTTCATCCGCCAACGCCTGCAGAATTTTAGTCGACATCTTCCCCCCTTCCCCCCACCCTTTAGCATGCAACTTCAAACAACCTCTTCACGTTGAAGCCACTACCATACCCACATCAGAAAACCATGAAACACAACGCAAGCAATCAAATCTTTGCCTTTTTTACCGAAGAATTAAGCTGAGAATCAAAAAGACCCAGAATTCTAAAACACAGGAGGAAACTCAAGCGAGCATGAAGAGAGTTCAAGGAAGACTTTACTAGTTACAAAGCTACAAGTCACAAGGCAGTGTACAAAACAAAATGTTTGTTTTATCACCACCAAGAGAGGTGGGGCGTAAGTATTCAACACAGTAAAAGAGTAGCTCAAAGTGAGAGGTCTTCATACTCACATGAATGAACGTAGAAGAGAGGGTCAGAAGTGGATTGCTGTCTGTCTTCTCACATTTCCATGTGAGCTGATAATGTGGGTGGGACTCCTTATGTCCGGGTCCTCCACGTGAGCCCTGTCAGCAGGGAAGCTCCTCCCATTTTTTTTAAATATCCCTTGCACTGCACTTGGTTTTGCTGCAAACACACCACAAACAGCCCCCATCACCATTCATTTCATTTCATTCTTCCGTTCACAAATCAAATCTCACACCATCCTTCTTAGCTGCTCCAAAGCCAAGTGGATCTTTTTTTTTTCTCAAGATTTACATATTGAACTCTGCATTTATGAGAACAGGTGTTGTAATTGCAATTTTTGGGTTTAGATCTTGACTTTGACCTGGTAGATTGTTAGTTCATTTTAATGTCGAGATTATTCAAATGTTTATAGTGGAAGAAGAAAATTATCTATTACGATAATATTTTAACATGAAATTTAAACATTTGTTCAAAGCTAAATTACTGCATGATTAATATGTAAATAAAATAAAATATCAAATGATTTTTTCCTTTCATAAACTAGGGTAAGAAATTACATAAAATTTATATATCACCAAATAGGTTTAAAAAGAAATAAACATATTTTTTATTGCTTTTCACGTTCGCAAACTAAGTGATAAAAATTCTTTAAAGAAAGTGCTAGATAGTCCAGCAGATTGTCGTGTGGCTAAAAAAATCCCACATCAAAAGATAGAAATATACAATCTTCTCATTAGGAAATCACACTTTCAAATATAGCACTAGATATTGAATTTTGTGGAAATGCTATATATATATATATATATATATTCATTCATTGTAATTACCAGTATGTATTAGGACGATTAACTTTAAGTACTAATTATCAATCTAGTTTTGATTCTAAACCTCTCTCTAAGCATTGTCATGGAAGACTCGGGTACATATGCTTCAATGGGTAGGTGCTAGATGAGACTGCTCACTTGCCTGTGATCTTCAAATTTTAACAAGTTTCCTCCACATCTTTTTACTACAGATCATCGCATTCAACTTCTGGTTGTTTATTGTCAAGACCTCATGGGGGCATCCATGCAAGTAATCTACACAAGGGAAGGATGTCAACAACCTTCCTTCTTATATGTATTTGTGATCAACACTGTTATTATTTTGTGATCTTCATGACTTCACTTGTATTTCTATTGAGGTAATTGCTTGACGCGCTCTCTCTTTACCAATCCCATCACTAGTTTGCTCACTTGCTTGTTATTCTTTTCTTATCCTCCAGTACATTGTAGCTCCAAGTTTGGTCATACCCAGCAGCACTTTGACACTATGCATGCATTTAGATGCAGCAATTTGTTCCCCATATAAACAACTTCTAATGGATTAATTTATGACAGTTAAACACATATATTTTCTTCTATTTTTCAATACCAAGATGTCCTAGGCTCTCTCAGATGTGATGACAATGAATTTAGACAAGGACACATGCAGTACTCGCATGTCTTCTGTATTCGAGTTCAAGCTTTTCATGTCCACTGTTTTATCAGTTCTACCTTTTCCATGTCCATGGTTTGCGATAATCCAAGCCTGACCATGATGATGAATAATCACACATGATTACTTCATTGGGCGAAATTCAAATCATCATATGAGTATTAAGCTAATTGGTTTCAAAACTGTTAAACTAATTAAATAAATAACTTGTGATCTGGAAACTGTAGTCATGTGCTAGATGACGAACCCATGTGCTACGCCAGTCTGCTTATGAGACATTAAGGAATGTTTATATCATATGTCAATCTGATAATTATAAACAAGGAGCCAAAAAAGTATCATGCTACAGTGTGATATGTAAATATTATCAGACGAGAAGCTTCTCTTACTCTCTTTTCCACCCTTTCATTCCTTCATTCCCTCTTCTTTCTTTATCACTCTTATACCATTTCTAGGTGTTATATAGGTAATTAGATATAAAGAAGGGTAATTACAATTGCCATTTCATGACTATGGCTGCCCATGATTACCCATTATTTATTATCTCTTTGCACCTTGCTGGATGATATATAGGTAAGATATAAAGAGGGTAATCGCAATTCACCACCATGGCCATGGCTGCCCACCATGCCTGCCCATGCCGGGCCAGCCGGCCAGTAAAGCTTTGTTGGGCAACCAACCTAATTCATGCGCCGCAGTGAATAATTTGACAGCCCGCTTATTAACAAGAGTTGATATGAAAGGAGATACCTTTCTGCACACGATATAATGTCCAACCTTCATATTGTAGGACCAGTGAAGAACATAGACAATGAAGTGTCGAGTGATGCCACAATTTGCTCATCAAACGGAGATTCCCATAATTCCAGAGGAAGACCAAGCTTGTGTATAAGTATAACAGAAACAATGAGGGCTTCTTGAGCTTTGAATCCAGTCTGAAATGAGTTGTCTAGTGTTTGTCATTTTTAGCCATGACATGAGAGGCAGCTTTGATGTAGGGACCTTCACAAGGACAACCTCAATCAGAAGGCAATAATACCAATATAGCTGGAGAGGCAGGGAAAGTCGTAAGGATGTCTATAAACTGTTTTTTACAAGTAATAATTTGATGGTCCTACAAATTGAGAGTACTTTCATTTCGCTTGGGTCTTGGCCACAATTTGCTTTTACAAGCAATTTGATGGTCCTACAAATTTGAGCGTGCTGTTGTTGTTTACCTTGGGACTTGTTCATTTAGCTGTGGAGCTTATCGGCAATTTTTGCCATAAAAGAAATGATTGGAAAGATACTTTGATATTGGTTTATAAGAACTGATTTTCAGACATGCACTTATGAAGGACATTAAGTAAGAAAGTTGAAGCAGAGGCTAAGCTTGTTCATACAACGTATAGAAAGAAAGGAGCACAAGTTTTCTCACTGCATACACTTTCATATGCTAATGATACACACCTAATCTTGGATTTTTCTTGAAAGGGCATCACAAAGATGATGTAAGTGATGAGGTAGAAGACAGATTGTGTAACACATGGTAGCTTACGTTGGCCTCAAAGGTTAGATTCAAACTACCTATTTAGGCTTACTCTGTCCAACTTTTCAACCAAAGAGCAATATTTGCCTTGTTGGTCATTCTCACATGATGAACTGATTAGCAAAGTCCTCTCACCAAATCAGCTCACCATGTGCCCATCTTAGCTTAGTCAAGTAGGAATAAACCCCATGTAAGAACCACCAAACAAAGCATAAAACTATTGCCGTGTAGTACTTCCTATTGTCAAGGTAGATACCCCTTACCTTCTCTCCCAACAACCTCCAACTAAACAGAGATAAATCGAATAAAATGCATTGTGAAGAAAGATGAGGAAATTATCATAGGCACACATTCCAATAATGAATCAAGTGGATTCAAAGCTAATGCTGAACCATCCAAGTAAGATTATCTGCGAGATAAGAACCAACAACTGTACCAAGATAAATGGATTAAGTTTTTAATAGAAGCATTCCGCACTTTAGGAATATCTAATAAGATCTGTTGGGCAGAAAACTTCAAAGCTAAGAACAGATAGGTTAATTGAACCATAATCTTGGATCACGGAAATACAGTAACAAGGCATGCACCGGAAATCAAAGGCGATCATCTCTTTGAGGAATGAGCTGATATTCAAATGAGATTAAGATAATGATATGATACAAGTAATCAAATTAGAAAGACAGGTAATAGAATCAGGATCAATCAGGGCACATGGCCAGTTGGATCAAAAAGGGACTTATCCATAACAGATCTACTAATAACATAGTTTAGTTCCAACAAAAGTCAAGATCAACCATATGAAAATGATAATACTGGTTCAAAACACTAAAATCTTAACTTCAAATCATGCTTATACTGAAATAAAAAGAAAGCTCTCTGGTGCCCTCATTACCCGTCACTTCCGGCACCGCTACAATCTTGCAAGAGCCTTCAGTGCCAAACTATATATCTTGGAAGGCAAAAGCAACATATAGTCTTCAGTGACAAAGGATAAATCTTTGAAGGCTAACCAAAGTATCATGAACTCACAAACATGGAAGAATCGAATTGCTCCAAGAAGGGGCAAAGCCCAAGATCATCCATGCATGAATATTCTGATATATCTTATATTCGACCCATGTGTTAAAATGCTAAGAAATTTGAGCAATATTGAAGTATAAACACACAGGAATCCTTGAAATATGGTCACACCCAACAGACGTTCAAAACTAATACATCAATATTACTGTGATCTACAATAGACAGCGCAAAAGGCCAAAACATGCTTTAAAACAGATTACAAGCCGCCAAAAAACATGCGACCTTCTGGGACATAAAAACTTGAAGCAATTTTTAATACAACATTATAATGTTTATGCTACAGGAGGTCATAAAAACACAATTGTACGGCTAAACGTACATTGCAACAGTGATGATCATCCTCAAAATGTAGTCACCTACCTTCAACAAAATCAGGATGCCCTCGTGAAAATCGTTCTCCATATCTATTTGGTTGAATATCGATATCAGGACTTAAAATTGATGAATCAACAAGTTTAATAACACGTAGGTAAAAAGGCCAAGATGGGTTGGAATTCGTGATACGACGTTGACCAAATGGATGCTCTTTCACATAAGAAGGAACGTCTTCAGCTTCAAGTAATTTTTCGAGATACACTCGGAGATCACCCCCTGGGCCTGTTAGTCAAATAATGAGCACAAAAAGACGTTCCTTCTATCAAATTCAAGAGAATAATCTCTAAAGTAAATAACAATAAAAAGGTTAAAACAATATCTCCTGATACTCTTATGTTAAAAGTAAATAATTAAAACCTGAACAGATCTTACCTAAAGAACTATCTTTTTTATCTCTGTAAGAGTAAGATGGAGGGAAAACTGCAGAATACGCCTATAAAGGAAAATAGTAATAATTATTGTAAAAATACAAACCAACATTTAGTTTTGCCAACTTAAACTATAAAATCATTGAAATAAAAATTAAACCCAGACTTACTGGATTGCAAAGTGCTTTGTATGGAGAATCATCCAATAACAATGTATTGGAAGGATTATAATACCCTTTTGCCCAAGGGAGATTGGGTGCTTCTTTATCCCAGACTTTCTTTAATTCTTTCAGCACTAAAGGCTTTTTTCTATTCTCAACGGTAGAAAACCCTGTTATTGTGCATTGAGATTGATCCTAGCAATCAAATTAAGACAAAATACAATTCAGTTTCTGTCCAAGAAAATTAAAACAATATCATGCAATGCTATATAGACAACATGAGAGTTTAAATACTTATCCATACTTACTTCATCTAAAACAAAATACTAACTAAGTTGAATATTTACAGTATCTACTAGAAATACAAATAAAATAGGTAAAATTAGAAATAGAAATTGTGGTCTGATTGAGGTATCTACACAAAGCTTTCAAAACCTAAATAACAAATTTCTACATTTAAAAAACATGTTATATTCTCATATGAAATTTTTAACAAAATCTATTTCTCATATCAAAAGCTTGCTAATCACTAGTCATAATGTAAAAACACCAACAAAAGAAAGAATGCACCAAAATTAAGGTCATAAAACTATCATCAGCTTACAAATAAGCTTTGAAGAAGATGAGGCGATTCAAACCTTTCTAGAATTCCATGAACTTGGATCCTTCAGTAGACACAATATCATAGTAAATCCTCAAGGAAACTAAAACATACCGAGGCAATAATTTTTTTTAAAAAAAAATTATAGTTTTTCCATTAAAACTTACAAAGAAAATAATAGCATAAATTTTATAATTTCCAGTGACGATCATATTTAATCCATTTTTATCTTTAAAAATAAAGCTTATTTTAATCGTTATTAACATTAATGTGTGTCCTTATTCACAGATAAATTTAAATCCCTTAAGATGGTTAAAGCCTATTTTAGCATCTATTGTACCAAACAATAATGTAAAAAAAAAAAATTAAGTAAACATCTTCTTACCCAACTAAAGAGCAATTTGTCTTTTAACTTTTCCATTAAAAAATTAACCACCAAATCCACATTATCCCTGCTCAAAATTTAAACACAATAATTGTTAATACATCATATGATATGCGAAATGTAAAGCATAGTAAAAAAAAAATGTAAAGTTGCTCAGGACAAATAATTCATTATATAATTTACACTCATTATGTACACTACATATTAGTTTAGGCTGTTAAAGAAATTAAGATTCATAAAAGGATATCAGCAAGATAAGTATGAGGAATAAGAGAGAATCCAATGTGTAATTCACCTTGTATTTTATGTTTATTTATACATAAGATATCATATGGTTACAACAACAGTTCTCACGAAATCTGGAGCTACCACCTAACCATTCTTAACTAAAAGTCAAATTCAAAATACATGTATAAACATTCAAACTACATACTAGGATAAGATAAACACTAACTCCAACAAACCCAACAGAAAACATTGAGGTTCATGTGGCCTATGGCGTTCAACCGCATTACAGTTTAATATGTTTGGTATTGCAATCTACCTGATTGCACATAATTGAATAAGGATCGCATATATTTTCCCCACTTCATCCAACTGTTTAATATGTTATAAATATTAAAGCTCCTACTTATGTACAACACAGACATTTTGTTAGAAAATCCTACAAAGAACTATCTGATGAACCAAAACTCAAAAAATAGTAACCATTTAACTTTCTTCACATCTGGTAACTCAGAAACTTAAGCAGCCTACTATAAAAGGATAGCTATTAGCAATCACTTCAAATATATTAAAAAATAGAAAATACCTTCTCCTTGAAGACCATATGGCGATGTCAAAATTCTCAAAGCAAAATTGCAGAAATTCTTCACAAAAAGGTCTCTTAAAAACTGCCAAAGTTATTAGAATTGAATTAGCTTTTGCTGAATAAAATGCAAGATAACAGTAAAAAATTATTTATGATATTGAGTAAAAAAAAATTGACCTGCTTTTTTCTTCAGCCTCATGTCAGGTTTATAATAACGAGGATAATCCATTACAATGTCAGCAAGAAGTCCATTTAAGTCAAGAATCAACAGCTTCCGCTTTAATGGCAAAGAGATGCTTCTATTAACTGAGATATTGTTCTGTATAAAGCAAACTTAAATAATGAGCTTTTCATTGTCTTGGAGTTTAACTGAAAGGGCGGAGAAAGATAATACAACATTTCCCCATTGCCGCAAATATAATTGTTTGCTTCTCCATTTGCGAGGCTCAACTTTGTTTTCAGTATTACATATGGTTTCTTCATGTAGCACCTTGTTTGATGACTCCTTATCCAAAAGCATACTGCATGAGTCCTCATGGCTTTCAACCCTTATATGTCCCCCAATAGCGGGAAGCACAGAGAGAGTATCTAATTCTCGGTAAACTGGGCCGATGGTTTTATTATTTTCAGTTATTTCCTCCATAGACGAATCTTTATCTGTATAAGAGTCATTTCAGTTTGGTAATTTCACCATGCAGATAGATAGCCAAATTATAGGGAATAACAAGGTTCACTGCAAACTTTTACATTTACATAAAATCCATCAGAATAAATTATAATACCCTAATAAAAATTCATACCTTAAGCAATATGTTAGTAAACCACCACGACGATTTATAAGTCACCAATCTAAGTGCAGTTAAAAAATTATGTATATAGTTCATATTCTAAAACACCATAGGATATTCGACAGTGAAATTGCACAAGTGGTGAGTTTACACGCTATTGGACGAGTAGGTTTAACTGGGTTTAGATAAACACAGAGAAAAATAAAATGTACAGTTCTTGCTTTTAAAAACTATCGGGCACTAAAACCGCAAACTAACATTTTTTGCTCTAATTTTGAACCCTACTTGTTAGTAGGCCTACTGAAGTACATGAATTTTAAAAAGGTTTACCCTTCAAAACAATGACTGCATTTGACGGCCTTGGTTGTACCTTTTGCCTGAATCTCTTTCGTTCTCTTAGCATTCAATCTGTGTAACAGAAGATAGAAATAAGAACATACGATACGTTAACAAGGACATAATCCCGCCAATTACCACTGACTACCAGTCAAAAGGAACACCCTTGGCCCCAACTCCAAACAGCACAAACATCCGTTCAAAATCAACCAAATCAAAATTCGAACAACAGAAACAGAGACAACATGCCCCCCCAAAAAAAAACACCCCAATTTGCACCACCTACCAATTGAAGATAGCACCACCATGGATCATAATAAATCAACCCACAGCAACGTGAACATCATCAAAACTCCCAACAGCACAAAGATCAGTTCACAAATTCAATCGAAGCACATAATTCCAGTAACAGAAACAGAGACAATACACCCAAAAAAAAAAGAAACAGCATCACAATTCCACACAGCACAACATCCGTTCAAATTCAATCAAAAGCACAATTCCAACAGAAACAAACATTTACCCACCACCGCCAATTCCCGCCAGAAGCCGCCCAAAGACACCACCTTTGAGCGAAATCAACTTCAAAAGAGCCCAAAAAAAGATCCGTTCATCTTCAACCAAAATCCAACCCAAAAAAGACCGAGAAAAAATACCAAAAAGTGCAACACAAACCAAAAAAAGAGAGAGAAAAATGTACCAAAACAAGGGAAGAAAAAAAAAGAGGTGAGCGAAGGAAGCAGAGATGGAGTGGAAGGGAGAGAAGTGGTTAACCAATTGAGCGTGACGTACAGAAGATGGGATGGAGGCGAGGAGATGGGGTAATGGGTGGCGAAGACGAAGACGAAGACGATGGCGATGACGATGGCGTGACGTGAACCTTTTTTAGGTTCCACGGACTCTTCAGCGACTGGTCCGAATGACCGGATCGCATCTCAATTAGTACGTTTAAAATTTATTAATCATAATATTAATATATAGAGAATTTTTTTTTGATATTATTCGAGTATAAATATCAAAAGAATATTATATATTATTTTTAATATACTAAAGTTTTAATTTAATCATTTTAAATATAATATATCGACTACGACTTTGTCTAAGATTGTCACATTCTCATTAAGATTGTTAAGCTTAATTGATCAAATTTAACGTATGGTAACTAGATTTAATTAAATGCCCTGTCATATTGCTGCATGTATAGTTTTCACGACGACTTAGCCTTTTTAAAAAAATATAAATTAAAATAATATATGACCGATAACGATATGTGACAACTAAATCGGATCCGCCACCCAAAGGCATCTAAATTAATTTTTTTAATTATTTTTTTTCTTAAATGAGAGGGCAATTTTACTATTAAAATAATTTTTTCTCCTCTCCAATAACTATACCTAAGTTTCCCACTATCAAATAATATAAAAAAGTTTCTCCTTTTTTATTAAAATACTTATATACATCAACAATATACAAAATTGATTTTTCATGAAATTATTAATTATTTATTTAAGAAAGATAATGAGTATCTTTTAATTTATTAAAAATGTATGTGTTTAGAATATGATAGTTGCATGTAGACATCCAAAATAGTTTTTGTTTTATGTTAAAATGTAAATAATAATATCAATTCAGTAATTATTAATAAGTAAAAAATTTAAATTTGAGTAAATTCTAATAATAAAATCTACCAATTTTTAGATTTTTAATTCAAATAAAATTGTACTCTAACTTTTTTCTAACAATAAATAAATATAAATTGCAAATTATGTAAATAATAAATTAAATATTTATTGTTTAATAACAAATTTTAATTCAAGTGATATGATTATTACAAATACTAATCAAAGACCCATGTGATTGAGAACAAAATTGATCTCGTATTTTTAGAATTGTTAATTTTAGTAGAATTATACTATTTATAAAGTTTTCATAATAATAATAGTCTTAAACTAAGAAGTATTAATAGGCTAATCAAGCTATCGTGGGCTCAAAATTAATCATGAGGCAATAAAGGCTAAAACAAGATGAGAATGAAAAAAGATTTTTTTGCTTTATTCTAAAAAATAAAATAAAATAATAATAAATGAGGTTGATATAGGTAAATTTTATCGATATTTTTAAATTCTATAATTTGGATACAATTATACTCCAATTTTTTCTAAATAATAATTAATAAATAATATTAACATAATTCTCAAATTAAATTATTAATAGTCCTATACTAGACAGATTCAACAACAATGAACACAAAAATTGGAACAAGATGAGAGAAAAACAATTTCGGTGATTTAATATAAGGATAATTATTAATTATATAACCATGGGCATGTTAAAGCGTAACTCACAATGCTATCTATACAGCGAAAAATCATGTCACAATTAAAGGTTTTTTATTGTTCAAAGCTTTACATATCATTATTATTTATTAATATGCTATTACTTATTATTATCAAAGTGATTATTATTTATTTAATTGTCTATCATTAGTGGTAGTTTTTATCTACAAAAAGGTAAATAATAAATTTTGATTTTAACTGTACATATGATTTCTCGAAAATTACAAATTTATTGCAATTACAGTGCATATTAATGTTAAATTAATCTTCAAAAGTATAATAACAAACAGCCTTAATTAAGCATATTAATAATATTATTATTTTATATGTATATAGACCAATATTTTTATAATTTTATTTTAAAAGAGAATGTCTACATATAACTATCATATTCTAAACACATGCATTTTTAAATAAATTAAATAGAAACTCATTATCTTTCTTATAGAAAAAATACTTTATCAAAAAAAAAAATTTAAATGAGTAACAAGCAACACTTAGAAAAATATTAAATAGGTAAAATAATAATATTTTTTTTTCTAAATGAAAATAATAAATTTAAATCATCATTTCTTACGCTTTATATAAATAAAAAATAGAATTAATTATTTTAATTTAATTTAATTCAAAACGATCGGTTTTGATGGAAGAAGCCGAAGGACCGCTTCGACGTCCGTCCACACGCGGCCCGACAAAGATCCGAATGCCTGGCCCATATAGCCGTCTTCTTCGCCGGCGTTCTCGCTTCCTCCTCCTCCTCCTCCCCTCGCCGGCGCCGCCCCATTCCTCGCCGGAGCAGCTCAGGGAGCCGATCTGCTCAGGGCACCTCTGGTGCGTCGCAGAGATAGTTGATTGGACGATGAGAGTCGATTGCAGGCTATGGTGGCCGACGCAGCTATTGCGTCGTAAGCCTGCTCCGACTCTCCTCTGTGGTTGGTTCATCTCCTCCTCATCTGGGTCTGTCGACGTTGTCGTCGTAAATTTGGTTCCTTTGCCCTCTACTCCTCCGTTTGTGTTCCAAGACGACATCATCATGGTGAGGATGTGCTTTCAAACAAGCTTTGTTTTTTTTTTTTCCTGATATAAAAATCAACGATGCAAGAGTTGTGTACATCTGTGAGAAAACTAAGAAAAGATGAAACATAGCAGGAACTTTTTTTAAAAAATGTATATACAAATTGGTTATGGAAACAATGCTGCGGGAATCGATAGAAAATAATGCCTTTTTCCGTAAGAGAGGTTATGATCTGAGAATGGGGTGCTGCTTAATTCTCTACAGAAGTGTTCTACATGTTGCATGCTTTTTTTTTTGTATATATAGTAATAAATTGTGCGCGACTTGTGTAATATCTGTGAGAAAACGCTACTTTTGTTTTTCTTAATCTCTTTTGTTTGAAACATATTAATCCTTTCTTGGTACGGATGCAATTTTTCTGGGAATCGATAAAGTCTTATTGTGTTCCCCCCCCATAACAGGGGTTGCGTTCTGCAAATGAAGTGCTGCCCAGTTCGCTACGAGAGTGCTCTAGGTATTGCATAGTTGGATATGGTGACGCAGGCATCAACCATGATGATAGAATGAAGGGAAATGCTTGTTTTGTAAATGATAGCTCTTGCAATGCTAGTCTGCAGAATGGTAGGACAGCTGCTGATGGTTTGATAGGTTTATGTAACTGTGAAATGGGGGCTAGTGGTTCATATAGGTTGGACGAATTCGAGAAGGAGTTATTGCAGTCTACTTATAACTCTGGAAACCGGATCCGGTTAACTTCCTGTTCGATGGAATTGTCCTCTACATGTTTGAGCTGGATTCCTAAGTTTGATCACATGCATTTGAACGGGGACATTATTCGTAATTGTGTGCTACATGTAAGCATTTATCAATGTCTCATCACATTTTTCTTCTAGATGAGCTTGAAGTAATTTTGGCTTCTCTATCTGGATGTGGTCAGGTGATAACTTACGAGCAACCTTCTTTTGGCTCTCATCATTTTTCATTGACTTCATGGTGCAATTTTTATCAAGTGAATGCGCCTTTGAAGAAACCTAGATGGGTTCCTGAACGTTCCGAAGAGAGGGCTCTTCCACAGATGGTAGTATGCTTGTGCTATCTTTCTGATCTGTTTACATTCTTGAGTTTTGTTTCAGAAGAGATTGATTATTTTGTGTTTAAAATGTGTAAAACAGTCTCTAGTCTTCCTGGCGCTCAACTGCTCAACTGCAGCAAAGATGGCTTTTGAGAGCTCTCCTCCCTTAGTTCATTACTCCAAATGTATATAAGATTCCATACATTTCAATGACATACTGTAATTTTACTTGTTTTTTAGTTTCTGAAAGTTAACTGTAGGTATATCTGCTCTGGCTAGTTAGGTTGTTGCAGAGATTGGTTGCTGCGCTTGTGGCATCTGTCTTTTGCCTCTACTACATTGGTTTTCAGCTCTGCCTTGATCTGATGGGCTATGCTTCAAAAACATTTTTCTTCATGGTTTTAGCCAAAATTTTCCCCTTCACATGGAAGATTTTACAGATACGCAGTTGCCAGATTATTCATTGTCCCATTTTACTCCAAGAACATATTATTAGGTAGATAAAGGCCTTCAACTTTGTCTCGTTATTCTTTAAGTACGATTCTTTTAGCAGATGCCTCGGATTTGCTTACTTTTTGACAATGTCTACTCTGCAGGTCTGATTCAAACATCGAGTTTGCACATCAAGTTTCTCTTAGAAGGCATTCTGTTTTGTCAACTATTGTCTTTGACATTCTTCTGGGCAACATTTTTGGCTTCTTTTTATTATTTTACGAGGAAACCATTTATTTTTGGATGTCGAAGTTGGTTCATGAGATAACAAGCAACATTTTACGCTCTGGTTGTGTATGGCTGATGGGGGTCCCAGCTGGTTTTAAACTGAATAATGAACTAGCAACAGTTTTTGGCATGTTCTCTCTTAATGTGATCCAGATCTGGTCTACTATTTGGGTCCTATTGAATTTGCTTTACTGCAATTTCATCAGAAGCCTTGCCATATCTGGAATTATTTTTGGGGCGACTGTACCGGCTTCATTCATCATAGATACTGTGAAGCTTGCAACATTGCATCTCTCAGTTCTTCATTGGCTGTTTACTTATTTGTATGCACTGCAGATTCAGGCTTTGGCCTCTTTGTGGCGCCTTTTCAGGTACTTTCAGTTGAAATAATCGGTTTTGAGTTTCTTTTTTGAACTTTACTCTATCCGTCAACAATAGGAGATGAACCATAGTAGACACGCTTTGCAACTGTATTTATGACCCAAACAGTCTTGCAAAAAGACTATTCTATGATTGGGGTTATTTGGAAAAATTGAAAATGTGTAGATGTAAATTGCAGAGTGGAGTTAAAAATGTCTGTATTTTTTGTCTTTTGGAGAGCATTTAAAAATTTTTGGTGAAGACTCTACCTGATCCCAAAAATATTGATTTCATTTTTCCATTATACCAAAAAATTGAAACACTTTTTTTTTGTTGCTTTATCTAGCTTACGGGAAGGTTTCTTTAGATGAATTTTCCAGGACACTTTTCAAATCAGCTGCCTAATCTATTTGAATTTTTATTTGACCCTTACGCAAGAAAAGGCCCTGGGTTCAACCTACCCTTGGGAGTCATAGTGCAACAGTTTTCATTATTCTTTGATTTTACTTTTTCATAATTATGCAAGCGCAGCACCTCCCATTTCCTATTTTGTTTTGATACTGATGTTTGAAATGCTATGTTAGAGGCCGAAAGTGGAATCCTCTGAGGCAAAGACTGGATAGTTATAAGTATACAGTGGAACAGCATGTGGTGGGGTCACTTCTCTTCACGCCAACATTGCTCCTGCTGCCAACAACTTCAGTGTTCTATATATTTTTTTCCATCATGAATATCAGTAGCACCTTCACATGCATGATCATTGAAGTTGTTATTTCAATGGTCTATGCCTTTCCTTGTGCTGAAGTTTTCATTTGGATTATGAGGTCGAGGAGGTTTCCATCTGGGTGTTGGTTTGAAATCTCAGCTGCTCGTATTTCTCATGAAGAGCCAGAGTCTGTGCTTTTCACCCTACAAAGCAGTATTGCTAGCCTTGGTGAGTCGCTGGTTTTTAAGTATCTTTAGTTTGAACGCTTTTTTTATATGCAAGCATCAAGCTTCTTTGGTATATATATGATAATCTTGAATTTTAATCTTTATTCTTAATGCTTGGGCTTGTGAAATTTATCAGTCTATGCTGAAAAAAATGTAATCATCCTCATTATCATTACCACCTGACTCCGGCTTGGCTACAGGGCGGCAGTTTGGGCTGTTGTCACCAATTTATGGCTTTCAAATTTTAACTGACAATGCTAAACTACGTAGAAATCATAAAGAAAATGTTAATATTGCAAATATTATTTTTTTCCGGAGAAGCCCCCTGCAACTTTTGTACAAAGAAATATGACACTTCTCTAAGACAAGAAATTGTCTAAAGGATAGGCTAGGCTACTTTTGATTTGTCCTTTTTATATTTGTTCATACAAGAGGTCAGAAATAAAATAAAATAAAATAAATCAAAGCTACAAAGCTGTGGAATGTAATTTTAATGAGCATTTGAAATCATCACAGGAGATGTGGTCTTACCTCACTTGAGGAAAGTCTTTGCTGGAGTATCTCTGAGTTCAGCTAATTTATCAGCTCATGGACTTTTTACTGGAAAAAGGTATATATTTTTTTTAGCTTATTTGATTGTTCTCACCGATATCATTATTTTCCCCGTATTTCAAGTGTTGTATTTGTGTGCATACAGCATTCCCTCTGCTTTAAATACTGGTCTACCTTCTGCATTGCCGTGGATATCTATTAGACTTCAAGATTATTGGAAGCTGTGTCTTTGCCTGATTTCTTCCGATGGTCAAGTACAACTGTTTTAATGGACTCCATGACTCCGTGACGAACTTGCTATTTTGTTAGTTAGAATCTTTCCATACTACACAATCAAGTAGGATGCAGTTTGAGATTGAGAATGTTATTGAATTTTCAGATTGTAGACTCAACAGTTCCATGCTGTGTTTTTACTGAATTTTCAGATTGTAGACACGACAGTTCCATGTTGTGTTTAGGCTGGATATAGCAAATTCGACGAGTTTTAGGTGAATCAAGCTGGTGCAAGAAGTCTAATTTTCTGAACTTATTTTTGCAATGTCACCTAATTCTCATCAATTGTTTTGTATATTTCTACATGTTGCTGCTTCATTTTTAGCTCCCTTCCTCAAGCACTAAGCACAAGTATAATCCGACCCTTCAATTATAAAAGAATGTATCAAATGTGGCCACAGAGCTCAGGCATCTCATGTGACGAGCTAAAGTATCAATCACGGCCAGGCCTTCATTTCCGCTGTTGCCAGAACAGTTTTCTGCTCTGAACTGGTAGAAATCATTTCCAATCTCAATCCAACTGCACCCGGTACTCAGCTTCAGGCACTGGCTTTTCATGAGCTTCCTCACTCTTGCAACCTGCTCGCAACAACCCACAGAAGCATGTAAGCTTACCAATTGAACATGGGTAGGGGAGCAATCCGGTTCCGGCAAGAGACGGTTCTCAGCAGCAAGGATTCCCATCCTCCCTTCTCCAAAATGCCTACAAGAAGAGAGTAAAGATCCCCATATTACTGAATTTGGCCTCAGAGGCATGTTTTTGATCAAGTTCAAAGCATCGTCTAGCGTCCCACAGCGGCCATATAAATCTACCAAGCAAGAGTAGTGATCTAGTTTCGGCTCTACGCCCTGCTCAGCCATCAACTTGAAGTAAAACAGGCCTTGTTCTAGTAGACCTGCATGGCAACAGGATGAGAGAACTCCCAAGAAGGAAATGGCATCAGGTAGAATTCCATGCCTCTCCATGTCTTTGTACGACTCAACAGCCTTCTCAGCAAGCCCGTGGTGGGCATACCCATCGATCATGGAGTTCCATGAAACCTTGTCCCTCCATGCCATACCATGAAACACACGACCTGCTTCTTAAATCAAACCGCACTTGGCTTACAAGGATGTCAATGCATTTGAAACATGAAGGTATGAACAAAACCCCATCCGAACAACCTGACAGTGGATGCTCATCCCCATCCCAAGGAATCCACAACCTGTACATCCCATTCAAAAGACTAGAGAAGGTGAACTCGTTAGGCGCCATGGCTGCTGCTCTCATCCTACGGTACAATCCAAAACATGCCTCAACCTGGAAGTGCTGCACAAAGCCAGCAATCAAAGCAGTGCATGACACCACATTTTTGACAGGCATTTCATCAAACGCAAGCTGTGCATCTATGAGCAGCCCACATTTTGCATACCCACTGCCCAAACTACTCCCAACTGGCACACTCATCCACAAGCACACCTTCAAAACAAAGCAATGAATCTGCATTGCAATACGAGCAGCTCTGCTCACTCCACAACCACCCAAAGCACCCAATAGATCAAACAGCTGAGGTCTCACCCCCTCTCTAAGCAAGTCAACCAAATGAGACACACGGTTGATGAAAGGAACATCCATGGTTGCCGATCTCCGTCAAAGATCCAATATTTCCGAGCTCCGGGACAACTCCCTGCATGAGGCGGACATGGGTCGCCCGCTGTCGACCTCCAAGGCCAGACTTCGGTGCGACCACGCCCAACAATTTGAAAGCTCTACCCAGGCTCCCACCAAAGCTGGCTTCGTCCATCGCCGCCGTCGCATAGAAAGCAAGACGCGATGGTTGGAGAGCCAGAGGGAGGAGAGGAAGCGGCATGGCCATGGGAGAGCTCGTTCGAGGATCCCTTCACCATGGCTATGGAGCTTCAACTGCTCAAAGACACCGCCCCCGACCGAACCAGGAAACAGCGAATCTTTGTCGACGACACATATACTTCGGTGGTGAGTCCTAATTAATCGTCTAAAATATATTTTTGATATAACTTTAATTAATTAATTCAATTTATATATATTTCGATCCATTTTTTATTAAAAATTATTTTGAAAAATAAAGGATGCGAATTTGTGATGACATTGCCGGAAAAATTTATTGGCAAGGTGAGTTCGCAAAATTCATAGAGTACAAAACGCAATACAAATAAAATGATGCAATGCGAGAGAATGACAACATGATTATGAGCTCGTTCTATTTAACAAGATAAAATTTTTAATAATAAAATAAATAGTTACCGGGGATTCAAGGAAGCAACGTGCATTTTATTATTCTCTTCGCAAAAATTTGCTTAGGCTTGTTGAAATCATCACTGGCATTTTCAAAAATTGATTTGGTTTGAGATAAATTGATTCGAGATCTAATTCAAATTGCACTTACGAGTGAATTGACCCGATCACAACTTTGAATATGGAATTTAAGGGAATATAATAAAAAATAATATTGTGAATCATCTAATTATAATCAAATATATAATAAAAAAAAGAATTTGAATAAAGAAAAAAAAACCCGCAACGGGAAAGGCTAACAAAGGCCCATTCCACAAGTACCTTACAATCTAGGTGGAAAAGGCAATCCTAAACTGGCGAATGAATGACCGCCGCGTGGTGTCTTACTAGTGGTTGAAAATCTTCTACGACTTCTCTCTGTTAGCCATGGAGATTGGTTGTCATCTTCGACCTTAAAAGTGAATTGAGTTATAGCGAAGAGAGAAAGGGAGAGAGAGGAGACATGGGAATTGGTTGCGGCACAAATGGAGTCTATGTGCCGTCTACTTCTGCAAATATTAGAGGTTGCTCACCTCTGTTGATTCAATCCATGGCTACCCAGAAGCCTGCTTCGCCAAATAAGACTGTTGGCTCCAAGAAGGTACAGCTTCCCTTAGCATCCAATTCATTTTTCTTATCTTTTTTATATAAGATAATCTTTTTATAAGGTAGCACCCAATGCACCTATATATGCCAAATTTTTTATGTGGATGGAAAGTCAATCATAGCTAACATGATTTCCATGAGCTTAACTAGTTCTTGTTATTTCAAGCTTTCATACCTGGGTTTTTGTTGGGCATTTTTGTCAGCTTGAATTGGGGGCTTGACATAGTAATTCAGTGTGGCAGCTGTGGCAACAAAGATGCTGCCGCTTTTGGTGTATTGAAGGAGTTATTAGATATTGATAGCAACATAATGATCTAGAAAATTGTGAATTCCTTGGTTGCATGGATTTAAAACTTTATCTTTCCAATGTGCAAGGTAATGACATCCTAAATACAATATTCCCATGCGAGCACTAACCCCATGAGGTAGAGGGCAGGTTAGCTTCTTTGAAGGAATGCAAAGCCATTTACATAATCTATTCCTCGTGTTTGATCAGATGTTTTTGTTCAAAACACACATCTTGATTTATACATCCACAACATAACTTTTACTGCATATTGCTCTCATCCCGTAATTAAGTTTTAGTCTCACCATTTTTTTCAATCACAAAACCCAAAAAACTTCTTCGTAAATGAGATGCAGCATACAACATAATGCAGGGTTCAACAGTTTATCCACTCGGTGAGCCAGCTCGACGAGCCACCACAAACAGCAGCCCTCCGGTGAAACTACTTACCAGAGTGGAGCAGCTAAAGCTACTAACCAAGGCAGAGAAAGCTGGCCTTCTATCAGCAGCAGAGAACTTTGGGCTCTCCCTCTCCTCAGTTGAGAGGTTGGGCCTTCTCTCAAAGGCAGAGTATTTTGGAGTTCTATCTGCAGCTACCGACCCAGGCACTCCTGGAACACTCATCACCTTGGCAATAGCACTGCTAGTGTTGGGTCCTCTTTGTGTCTACATAGTGCCTGAGGATTATCCTTGGGAGATTGTTTTGCAAGTTGCAGTGGCCGCGGTTTGTGCTTTGGGAGGATCGGCTGCATTTGCTGCCTACAATCTTGTATCAGATTTACAGAAGTTGAAATGAGCTTCGTTCAATGTTATAATTCCTATACACTACAAGCTTTGAATGTATATCGCAACTGTCCTTATATTCATATAAATAATGCTTCGTTGGTAATCAAATGAGTTAATAAACTGTAAACTTCCAAGCTTTGCCATTGTCAAGCAAGCTTTGACCCAAACAGCCTCGTAATGATGCACATAACCTAAGAAGATGGTTTAAAAGATAAGGTGAAAATTTTCTTTACCCAATGTCCACTAGCTAGGGTCACTGTCACAGCTGCCATACAGAACACTACCTAAGAACCGAATTTTGTGGTATAAAGAGAAGCAAATAAATTTCAATCCACTAGGTGTTGTATTCGTTCAAGCAGCAACATTAGCTTCCCTGCCAACGTTGAGGGGCAGCCCAGTTCTGCCATTTTGGTGGTACCCAGTGCGCGGGAATGAACCTCTGGTACGGCAACCATAATCACTCCTAATCCCATAGTCGTTGCCGCGATGATCGTAGCCGTTCACTTGAAATTCATTGCCTTGGGCTTCCATACTCATCCCTGACAGAAGTTGATCGATAGCCATAATTTGATCTCCCTCTGTTGTCATTCTGGTACCCTCCATAGTTACCAGCTCTTGCAAAATGATATCTTCCTCTACCATTTCTACTTCCTCCAAGACCTGGAAGA
Source organism: Piper longum (assembly GCA_032619315.1). NCBI lineage: Eukaryota > Viridiplantae > Streptophyta > Magnoliopsida > Piperales > Piperaceae > Piper > Piper longum. The sequence continues at coordinate 39,613 of JAVDBV010047682.1, forward strand.
AGTCGAAAATACTATATAAGTTCCAACTAATAACAAACAACTCAGAAAGAAGCTGGAATTTACTCTTCACCTCGAGATGATCCTCTTTTTTCTTCCACAAAGGCTTGCTTGCCCTTGATTAAGACAGGTGAAGCCTGAAAAATGAATATCAGTAAAGTTCAATGAAAATATCATACTCAACCATCAATTTTTTAACTACAGATACTAAAGTAAATTAACAATTTCATTTATAAATAAAATTTAAGACGTCTAATCTAGATTAATGAAAATGTGAGCAAGCTGACACTCAAATGTCAAACAACGAAAGACAAAAGGTGCTACTTCACTGGGACAAAATGGTTACAAGTGGACAAGTTCAAACCTTAAGCGCCTCCTGCATGGAGCTTGATAGTTCAAATGCAACAAAACCAAAGCAAAAACCTTCCTGACCCACAAGCATACAAAACAAGCAGTTACAAACATCTCCAGATACGAACTTAAAAAAAACCAATGAAGCTATATGATCATCACAAACCTTACTCCTGACTTGAACACCATTTGGCTTAATGGAGCCAAATTTCTTAAATTCCTCCAATTGGGAGGCGCTTAGAGTGAGTGGTAAGTTACTGATATATATCGAGTGAGACTCACCTGAAAAAACAAACCTTGTAATGTAATTTAACTCAAGATGGAGATCAAACAGAATAAGAATCATAATATAAAGCTAGTTAAAAATCCATGTGACTACCCCTCATGAAACATGGAACTATGGAAGAAAGGATACAATACCTTCATCATTGGAATCCTTGGTTACCAAGACATCAGTTGTTTTAACAGCCGGAGCATCAGTAACTGGAGAAACCACATTCTTCGATGATGAAGCAATAGATGCTAGTTTGCTGCTTGTTTGTCTCTGGAGAAGTTACCTTCACTGCACTCTTAGCAGTACCTTCATTCATAATTCTTAACTACAGAATATAGAAAATTTGAAAAAGAAATTGTACACAATAAAAAAAGAGATGAAATCACTCAAATCCTAGGAGATAATAAAATTTTAATAAAAAATTGGCAAAGACGGTTCCTAGAACTAATCATGGAAACATCAGAATAGTGATAACCAAGCAACCATAACCTCTAAAATGGTAAGATATAATACAAACACATGAAATCAATTGATAACAATCAGTTGACTTACAATAGATGCATATGATCTCTTAGGAACATCTTCCCGTACATCTGTATCCACAACGGAAGTAGCCTCCATCTGGCTAGTAGGACCTTGAGCAGCTGATTCCTCTTGTGGAGCATGATTCTCCACTGACAGTAGTCCAACTAAATCTCCATTATGTTTAACATCTTCAGAAACAGATCCAGAATGTACAGGAACTTAACTTGTTAGTGAAAGAGAAGCATCTGATGGACAAAAGAAAAAATTGAACCAGATTACAAAAAAGCACATAAAAATCTATGCAAACAGAAAAAAAACACAAAAAACCTTCATTAGGGGATGCATTGATTACAGGGCCATCCACGCTTAAATCATCAGCTGAGGCTGACACCGGCTCTTTTGGCTCACCAGCGTCAATGTATCTGAATATATCATTAAGTACAAAATATCATTTTCTTGTGATGCTAGGAAGAAAGTATGAACAAAATTCAGTTTCACACCATCAAGACCGATAACACATCCAGTGACAAGAATAATAACCCCCCCCTTATGGGATTCCTGGGCATCTGCCGTCTTTATCTCAACTTTCATGTCATTGTACTTCAAGGACATGATCTTGTCATTAATGCCCTGCACAGAAGCAAATCGTACACATATTATTGCCAGCTTCTTTCCAAAAGAACAATAGAAACAAAAATCACTCGGTAAAAGAAGTTTACATGCATGCCAGTTGCAGATGTCATGATACCATTTGGGTCAGGACGGCCAAGTGTACTTGAGTCTTGGTAAAACTTGAAAACGAAATTTGGACTGGTGTGAAGGATGTTATAATACCGATCAACAAATGAATTGCACACCTATCAGCTAAGGACAAGAAGTAAGTTCTCTGAACAGAAAAAAGCTACGTCGGAAGAGTTTAAGTATTAAAGAGAGAAAGATACATGTTCACAACCAAATAGACAATTACCGTTTGAACAATGGTAGGAGTTGCCATATTTATGCAGGTACCTAATTTGTTAACAGTTATCACAGATGCCTTTACCTTGATAATTAATAAAAAAAAAATAGCTTCAGCACTAGAAAAAAAAAAAAAAACTGTCCAATGTGAGAACAGCCAAACTAAGAAAAAAAATCAAAAGGCAAAATTCAGGCAAATGGCTGCGATACAAGACCAATAAAGAAAGACAATGTACCACACAACTCTATCTGTTGCCAGTCACAACACAAGAAAAGGACAACCAATGAAACCAGTAAATAAAAAGTTGAAACACATGAACTACCATAAGGAATCCATACGCTACATAAAAAACAAACCCAAGAAAGTAAAATAATAACAACAATAATAACGCCCAAACATTACCGCTACCCCACACCTAAAGAGGTGAAATGCTCCACCTTCCCATCAACAATCCATATATCAAACTCTCCTAAACATGGAAACTGAAAAGAACACGACCAATAATACCCACATCCCAAAAACCCTGCCTAATCCTAAAACCACCGCAACATAGGCCAAACAAGAGACCACCACTCCATGCCACAAAAACGAAGACCCAACAACGATCCCCGCCAAAACCATTGAAAAAGAGAAGATCTCAATCTCATCAAAAACCTCCAAACAACAACCACAACAACAACAACATAGCCGCATAAAAAGATTAAACAACAACAACTCCAATAAACCATTACTAAAAAAGCGTCCCAACCTCCTCTAAAACACAACAACAGCCTCAAACCATCCCAAAACCCCCCAACCAACAACAAGAACTGCAACAACAGCATTGCCGCATCAAAAGCGCGCACACCTTCCCGCAACCAGGCAAAGATACAACAGCAACAACAAAGCGCACACCTTCCCGCAACCAGGCACTTCTTCTCGGCTGAGTAGAGGACGACTTCCGGCACAAGAATTCTCCTTTCCAAGCTGGGCTTCCAGTGGTGGCGGGAAGGCGACGAACCTCCAGCAAAAGGCCTTTCATGAA
>JAVDBV010047683.1:0-28978 GCA_032619315.1 Piper longum
ATAGGTAGACGGACCCGAACACCAATAGCGGGTAAACGCGCAGAACGGGGGACGGCGGCGCCCATTGCCGGAAAGCATCGACGGCAGCGCGGCTAGTGGCACCGTTGATCGCGATTGAAATAGGACGTGACAGTGGAGGTGCTAGTGGTGACGACCGGCAGAGTCCGACCACGGGCTGGCCAAAAATCGGCCGTAACGGTGAGAAGTCGTCATCATTAGCGGCGGAGTTGATGGTGGCGATCACGGCCACCGCGATGGTCATGAGTGGTCTCAAAATGTAGATCTAGATGAGTAGAAGCCATTGGGGTGGTCGGATTGGCCGGTGGTGGCTCGCTGACGCCAGAAAATAGCCCAAACGGTGGTAGCAGAGGCGTAAACAGGCTCCAAAAATTCCATCGTAGGTGGCGACTTGACGGTTCCGGTTGTCGTGAGAGGTACAACTGGGAAGCTGGTAGCGAGGCGGTCATGGGGGTGATGGTGCAGTGGCCAGGGATGAGGCGGAGACTCCCCGGCGGTGAACTCCCCGGCGGTGAACCAAAGTGGCAGCAGCGTTAACTCAATGAAAATGATGGGAGATCTAGATTGGGAAAATAATATAGTGCACATAGGGTAGAGGTGGACGGCTAGGCTAGGGTATGTGAAAAATACCCCAACACTTGTATTTCATTTAACCGGGTAGCCGACTAAAGAAAAAAAATATAATATTTAATTGGGAAGAGAATATAATATAATTACTCATAATAATTTTCCAACATTCAATCATTCCCCGACCGAGTCGAATATATATAAATTTTTTTTTACTGTCTTTACATCATGACTAATGTGGTAGTGTACATTGATGTGGGATTGGCTAGCCAAAAAATAGCTCGAAATTTGCTAAAAAACTAAGGTATCATCTGAAGATAATGCATCACCAGCAGAACTACAGCCGTGACAAGGATTGAAACCACGTCCAGTCAACGATTGGTGGTGTGAGGAGTTGATCAGGCTTGGTAGTAATGGTGAAGTCGATGTGATGGTGGTGGGGTGTAAAACCTGGGTTGTTAGCCTGATGGTTTTTGTACCGGTGTATCCTTGAACCGGATTGAGTAGCTAGTTACTAGCCTATTATTGGCCATATGTGTGTTATGAGGATATGATTTGTTTGGTGCGCGGGACTAAGTTTTGGCTTCCCTAATGTTAGAGACACTCTGTTGGATACTATGTTACTACAATTGTTATGTTGTTGTGTTGGCTTGAGTATTATTGTGTTGTAGTTAAACTTTAGGTCCATGTTCTATGCATGCCTAGATTTCATTGCATTTGTTTGAACTCCCTCTCAGGCAATCCTAACCCCAGTTGGAGCACAACACAATTCCCAAGATTGTTCACGAACACCATAGGGTGAAAACCCTAAGTGTGCACTTTGTGTGTTGAGTGCAAAGGCAGCCCAGTTAGTGCCTTTGCACCCAATCAATTTCCCCTCCTCACTGTCTCAACACAAAAGTGTTGGCCCAACTCCCTTGCATCCAGACCTAGGGTTTTCCCTTCCAACATAGAGGCAAAGACGCCTAGCCAGTGCCTATGCGCCCACTTGGGTTGCACTTGCGTGCAGACCACCTCCTACATGCCTGACCAACACTAATGTGACAGGTGTACGACCATGTCAACCTGTCGGGACTCAACGCCATGTCGCTGGCCTAGCACCCTTGTGCCCAAACAGTTTCCAGCCTATAAATATAATGTTATTTTGAGTGTTTTACACAAATTTCACTCCCTTTCCCCCCTCTTCTCTGACCCTCTTCCACTCCCTTCTCTTCTTCACTTCCTCCATCCCTTACTCCACTGTTTTCCAGCATTCTTAGCCTCCCTATAGGACTTGAAAGTCTTGGGGATAGGAAGCCCAAAGAGACCTCCTCCTAGAGTCCTTGAGGTAAAAATCAGACCCTTTTTCCCTCTTTGTCATCATTTTTGGGTCTTTTTGCATGTGCTTCTTGCTACTCTCTACCATTTCATGCTAGTATATGTGTAGATTTATGTTTTTAGAGTAGTATTTGAGCTTTGGTTTGCACCCATTTGGAGTTGTATAGAGATAGTTATGTGACTTTTACCCTAGGATGTTAGATCCATACACATGTTTAGTAGATTGAGGATATCTCTTGTTATAGACCTTAGGTTCATTTACTCTATGACATGTAGATCTACAAGTTGTGTCTGTATAGTTTTGCATGATATAATCATTTGAGGCATGTTGTGGTGTGATACTTGGGTAAAGGTGGGCAGCTTTCCAGTTTCAAGTGACGTAGCCGTCCCTTTTGCCAAATTTTCCACAATGTTGTTGCTGTGATCTTGCTGCAATCGTTTGTATATATTTAGATTTGTATTTTAGCTAGCTATACATAATATATCAGCCTAAATGAACACCTATATGGGCATGAACATCACTCCTAATTCTTGACTATGATTGTTGTGATGTTCATTTATGTGTTGTTATTGTGGCCGAGTCCCTTGTTAGAGTTACTATTTGAATAAGTACAAGTTAGATGACTCAGTAAAATATAGTAAAATCATGAAATATTTTACTATGTGTATACTTGTGAATTGGTAAATTTGGGGTAATTTTGGCTGTCATATATGTTGCTAATAAAATTGGCAAACCCTAATTCCTGAGCTAGTGTTGTGGAATTTTAAAGCATAGACAAATGGTGGTACAATTTTTTTTCATTTTACACTTACCTTACGTTATGTTCTTATTAGATCTCCCAAAAATTCTAGATCATTTGGATTGGTAGATTATACTCTAGAAATTCTCCAAGCCACAATGGTCAAGAGTGTCCTTTGTAGCTCTAGAATTTCCCGGTCAATGGCTTCCTTACTAATTTGTTTAGTATCTTAGAATTTGTATTATTCCAGCTAAAGGTGTTGGGTATCATCGAAAAGTTTTTAAGATTTGTTTGGTATCTCCAAACCCATGAACCATTTTAGCGAAATTGGTGTGCATCCCAGGTTCACTATTTCCAAAAGCCTAACCTTATCTTAGTGGGCCTAGATCACAATGCTTTCCAAGGGGCCAGTCCATGAATTTTTTTTTGGTTAATCATTACTGAGTTAGAGCCTAGCCGTCAAAAGTTTATCACATTTAGAGTTCATTTTTACCATCACAAAAATAGTGGACCTTATGCTATCCAAGTCATGCAATTAATTAACCTAATCAAGTTAAGTAATGTGATGAATGTGTTTATGTATGTGTGAAGGGCTGGCCTCATTTTGTGTGCCTATGTGATTACAATGTTATTAGGATTTCATTACATAATTAGGATATGCAAAGTGAACTTGCCAAGTTAGCAAGAGGTGCTCGACTCACTCAGATCTGTAATACTTCCCCTGATGACTCTCTACTTGACTCTTTGAGATAGGTTTAATCAAGTTTTATGATTGGATAAAATTAGTAACATTTTACTTGATCCAACTAGTATTGGACCATTTAATTGATTTTTCTGTAGTTTAATAAAATATAAATGAAGAGATCCCTTGATAGTTTTCGAAATTAAAATCCATAAATCTTATGGTATTGTACTTGTAAAACCCAGGCCATTTCCCCGAGGGTTTTTGATTCAGATCAGTTTTTACCTGGGTCGGGTTAATTTGGTCCAGTACTTCTTGCGGGGGTTCAAGTGTCGTATGTTGTGTGTTCGCCTGACACTTGCTCGTTTGGCTTTAGTACCCTCGTTGGATGCAACATGCATGGCCTTTTCTTTTTGGTAAGGTGGAGTCCAGTCTAGTTAGATGTTAGGACTGAGTCCCTAGTGAATCTAGTTTGCTTGGTGTGTGTTTGAACCCCTTTTTGATGGATCCTACCTTATAGGACCTGCAGTGGTGTTCTTGAAGTTGTCCCAACTTCCTCGTGTTGCAAACCCTAAGTACATGCTACCTCCACTTAGCGCAAAGGCACTCGCCTTTGCACCAACACTTAGTAGGTTTTAAGGTTTCAAGTATGGGCGCAAAAGCATTGGAACAACGCCCTTGCGCCTATATTTTAAACTTTCCCTCCCTTTTTCGTCTTGGACGCAAAGGCACTACCGTGTGCTAGGTTTTCAAGCATGCCAGGGTCCAGCTTGGCAGTGGATAGCACAAAGCACCCTCCGAGTGCCCTTGCCTTGGCCCAGTTTTTTGCTTATAAATGGTGCCCTATTTCCAAGCTTTCTACCCCTTTGGTGTCCTTGCTCTGACCCACCCTTCCTCCCTTGCTTTCCCTCTTCCTCTCCAACTCTTCCCAGCCCTTCCTAGGCCTCTTTGATCCAAGCCTCGCCTCCTGGGTCATAGGTCTTTGAGTAGGATGCCCTAAGAGATTCCCCTCCCCCTTGGTCCCCATGAGGTAAAGGTTCCTCCTTTTTACCTTCTAGTAGTGTTGTTTGCTTCTGTTTGTGTCTATGCATGATTATTTGAACTTTTTATATATTTTTATCATGTATATATATGTGTTAGGAGTTGTTCAGCTTTAGAATCATGGTATTTGAAGGATCTGTGGTCATTTACTTTCACTGTTTCAGCAGAAAAATAATATGTTCTGTTCTAATTGCATTCTTGCATGATCTTGATCTTATTGGGTTCATACGAGATAGATATACAATTTTTATGTATATTATTTCATCTTTGATGGCTTGTATAAGTATGTAGGAGTACAAAACTTAGTGACAGGTAACAACTTTTATAGTTACTGTAACTGGCTGCCCTTTTTTCCCAATTGCTATACCCTGATGTAGGTTTCTTTTGATGTCCATATTTTGTAAGATTGTAGCTCTAATTGTTGTATTTTTCTTGTAAAAATATTCTACTGACTTACTACTTTAACGACTTGAATAAAATCCCTAACCGTGTGATGTGCTTGTTGTGTTGTTGATGTTTCCATGCTTTCAAATTCTTCTATATGTTCTGAGCCTATTAAAAGTTGTTAGTAAAATCTATAAAAAGTACATGAAGACTCACTAAGTATCAAATCGAAATATGTAAATTTTTGTAACAACTAAAAATCATTTATGTAGTTAGTAAATCTAGTTTCCTGGAGTTTGCAGGAAGGCAAGGTGAGACCTTAGTTTTATATCTCCGGAAGCAAAATTTGAAAATGTAGCATATCAATGATGAAATTTGATTTACTTTCACCCAGACCTTAGGGTTTGTCCCAACAAAATCTCCCAAAAATTTGTATTCCCTTTGATAAGTAGATATTGTGTTATGATTTTTCAAAGCCTAGTAGATCCAGCTAACTTCAGAAACGACCAAGTCAATACCTTCCCTTTCTGAGTCCACTCAAGCCCAAATGCATGAAGTTTGGACTTGAAATTTTATATGATTCAACCCCATGTGTTTTCTAACTTTAACTATTTACCCAGGCTTATTTGAGGTCTCAAAGCCCATGAACAAATTTTAGAAAGTTTTGTGCACAGCCCAGGAACACTGTTCCTAGCTGTTTACCATGAACTTAGTGGGTTTTGTGTACCATATTGACCCATGGGCTAGAACTTGTTAATTTTTATCCCAAACCCTTGAGTGTAAAGGTGCATTGTTCCAAATTTCAACCCCATTTTGACATTGTGTGTCCCATCCAAAAAATCCTCCGATTAAGTTAGTTCGATGAAACCTTATGTTTTGAACTCTTCCAACTAAGTGTACTTATAACCCTAAACCATAATCAAGTTACCTAATGAGATTATGAGGTTTAACATTCTTAAGCAAGTAATTAAGTTAATTGTCTTATGTGTTGTGCATGTGTTAAGGCCTTGCCTCGTTGTGCATGCCAATATAATCCAAGTCTGATTCAGTTTTCATCTCCATGCTAGGTTACGTAGGGTGAGCATGTTGATTTAGAACATGGAGCTGCACTCATCCAACTCCGCAGGGCTCCCTTTGCTTCTTCTATGCTTGGCATCTTGTGTACCAAGTTTAATCCTATTTTAGATGTAGGACGATGTCGGTGGCATTTTACCGGATCCGTTAGATGTTTGGCCATTTAGCTAAGATTTCTACAAGTTTAACAAAACTTCAACGTTGAAATCCCTTATTGATTTTTGAAATCTAAGCTTTGGAAACTTATTATATAACTCCCGAACCAAGACAGATATATCTAAGTATATGAGGGTTTTTGTTTTACAAATATGAGAGATCTATACGAGTAGAAAGAATTGCACTAGTGCTCCCCTAAATCCTGAGGTAGTACAATATATGAGGATACTGCATAACGCAAAATGTTTTTAGAATTTGAAACTCTAACTTAACAATTCCTTTGCCACCTGAGTACTGTGGCGGGTGTTATATAGAGGATGTAAGGGTGAAATCTTCTTGTATGAATATGATTTTGTCATGCATGTGTGTCAGTCTATTTAAATAAGTTGTCCTTGCTTATAGCACCATGAAGCTTTTTGTGAAGTTTGTAAGTTTTTCCCGAGGATAACGGAATACCCATCTGCTAGTATTGATAATAATGGTAGTGATTTCAGACTGGCAATCAAACTTGTTTAATTATTAATGTTTCTCCTTATATCCATGTGGGTGAGGTCCTGTGGCATTGGTTGGCCTAGGCGTGAGGATCTATACCTCAATGGTGGTGGTGGGGCCGTGTGTTATTGTGCGTTATGTACTTGGATATCAATTTGGATTGTATTATTTTACGGGCATATGCCCTGGATTCATTATGACTTCTGTATGATATGGATTGCATTATGGCTTGGTGATTGAGTACGAGTGTTTAATTATTTCTTTATTTTATTATTGTGATCCTCGTGGAGTGCATAAATATTGTGCAAGGCTAACAGTTGTCTACAGGGTGTATAAGCCTTGAAGTTCTAGAATGTCACGAGGAGCAAATCGAGGTACATGAAATATATTTTGTTGTAGTGGTGTGTGTGCATGTGTGTTTGTAGAGAAACGTGAGTAAGAGGAGCAGACGGATCTTACTTTGTGAAGAACCCACATGAAGACTGGGTGTCAGGATATGATACCCTAAGATTTGATGATGCCTATGTGTTTACTTTACTCTTGTATGGTTTGTGGAACAAGTAAATATGATCTAGTGTTAACGTTGCCACACACATCTGAATCAACTAATTAAGCTTCCTAATCCAATCACTAAAACTAAGTAAAAGAATCAAATCATGCCACCGTATCTTTCAAGAACACAACCCCTTAACTACATTGGTGGTGTCACCTTTATGTAGCTCGGACCGATCATAACATATGAAAGCTGCCCTCTTCGTCACAAAGTTGATACTGCTTCTCTTGTGGCTCAAAGTGTTCATTCAAAAGCCCTAAGTTTAAGATCCGTCCAATGTAATATGATAAAGCACACATTGAATGAAAACCCAATATGTTGTCTATTTTAAGCTTTTTGGAGTGTTTAAATCTGCTTCCATAAAATTTGTACACAATAATCCAATGAGTAGCTTTTAAATTATAATCTTACGATTTGGTCCATTCTATGGGACGAGTTAGGGAATTACAACTTGATATCGAAGCCAACATCTAGGATAATTGAGGCATCTAGCCTTCAAAATGCTCTGTGTTGTATGTGTGTGCTTTTTGCTGCATGTTGTATGACATGAAGTGGGATGCTTGCATGTAATATACTCTAGTTAAACCATCCCCCCACCCTTGGGCTGATCCACAGCCTAACCGTTAGGTATGTCTTTCTGTGTCTGTTTTTACTGTATCTTTCTATTAATCCATTTTGTGCTATCCAGACCATCATTTTGCGAGATTATCAGTCGATTGCTGAACCCATCAATTGTTAGCTTAGTATTTAGCAATTGAGCAATTTTGATGGCAAAGTGTCCGTGCCAAGGTAGATCTCCACTATGGTGTAGATACCCACTGGCGTCAGCACTTGTTAGGTGATCCACATGGCCCACACAGTAGCCGATGGCGGAACCCACAAAGAGAGCTGATCAGGGTGCTCTGTGATGAGCAACATGCTCTGAGAGAGGAGCACCTGCAAGCTAGGGACGACCAGTAGAGGTCCTGTGACAATATGAGCCGGCTATTGGACGCAGTCCTAGAGATGGCTATAGTAGTGCCCCACTTGGAGAAGAGGCCAGTAGAGGTAGAGATTCTTGTTGAGGCTGCTGAGCTAGAGCATGTACCACCACCACTACTGCCACCAGCATAGTTTTCACATGTCCCCACATAGCTACCTGCAGTATGGAAATATGAGATTCTGGCACCATGGATGCCATTGGGAATTCTAGTTCCTAGACAGGCTGGTAGCAAAGCAGAGACGGTAAGGCCGTGACAGTTTATTATCGAAGAGGGTTCAGGCAGTTAGGGCCCAAAGCACCATCATTCCATGGAGTGTTGGGACGTCATCCGTTTCTTGAAGAATGGTGGTCAATTGTTCAATAGGAGAACGAATCCCAAGGTCACTTTAGAGTTGATCGACACAGCTCGGAGAGTTTTCATGCATAGGGTCTATCCTCCAGGGCTCTAGGTGTGCGTGGCCACTAGGGCCATGTGGAGTATGGGCAAGCTCTATGGGGAGTTTTCCCATGCCACATTAATAGGGACCAAGGCCCTGGAACATATATCATGGGATGAGTTTTGAGAGGTCTTCTACTCTCAATACTTCTTTACTAATGTTAGAGTGAAGAAGAAGAAGTTATTGTCATTGAGACAGTAGAAGGATACGTCTCTGGTAGAGTACCACGCGAGATTCCTAATGTTGAAAAGGTTTGTTTTGTGCCATTTTACCTCAGAGAGTATGAGCTACCCAATTTGTGTCTGGTTTTCATATCAGCCTTAGATCGGTAGTTTCCACATTCTCATGCTCGACATTGGCTAAGGCAGTTTTGAGAACCCTAGAGTGTGAACATGCTCATGAGTCACACCATCAGACTAGGGCCATGGGTTAGTCTAGTGGCCAGAGACATAGATGCCAAGGCAAGGATCAGTCGGGCACATAGCAGCAAAGACAGAGGTCAGGCAAAAGAGTGTTGGCATATGATGCCAACAAAATATCAGGAATATCTAATTTGCCCATAGTGCTGAAGTGCCCCCAGGGTTCATGGTGGAGGGCAATTGGCGCACACTTTTAATGTGGTGAGATGCAGCACCTTACTGCTGAGTGCCTGAGGTAGTTACAACAATAGTAGGCTAGTAGTAGTAGTAGTAGTATTAGCAGTATTAGCCCCAACAGTAGCACTACCGACCCCTAGAGTAGCTACCGTAGCAATTAAGAGGACTGCCTCCACCAATGCAACAACCACTTCTCCCCACACCACCTGCCCAACTTTAGGGCCAGGGAGGGAGAGGCGACCAGCAGACACAGGAAAATCTCGGTGGTCAGCGGGCCACTAGGGGTAGAGGCCCAGGTAGCGAGGTTAGAGACAGGGTTAGCAAGGCAAAATGAATGCAATGTATGAGTAGTAAGAATTACACTAGTACTCCTTCAAACTTTGAGGTAGTGCAATTTATGAGAGTATTACCTAACACAACACATTTTGAGAATTTTTGGCACTAACTTAATTCTTCCTTTTCCATTGGAGTACCATGGTGAGCTTTATATAGAGGATGTGAGGGCGTAAGTCTCTTGTATGAATATGATTTCTCGTACATAGGTACCGGACTATTTAAATAAGTTACCCTTGCTTATAACTTTGTGAGGCTTTTTACGAAGTATCTATGTTTTTCCTATGGGTAACGAAATGCTTATTTGTCAATCTTGATAATATCAGTGCTTATTTTGGACCAGTAATCATATATTTCTCCCTATATCTATATAGTTGAGATCCTATGGCATTGGCTAGCCTAGGCATGAGCATTTGCAACTCAGTGGTGGTGGTAGGGGGGCCCATGTTATTGTGTTTTATGTACTTGGTATGCATTTTGGATTGTATTATTTTACAGGCGTGTGTATTAGACTTCTGTATGATTTGGACTATGGCATGATGATTGCATATAGTGTTTAATTATTACTTTATTTTATTATTATCATCCTTGTGGAGTGTGTAAACTTTGGGACAAAGGCTAACAATAGTCTACAAGGTATATAAGCCTTAAGGTCCTAGAACATGACTAAGAGCAAACCGAAGTCTATGAAACATATTTGGTTGCAGCTGTGTGTTTGTGTGTAAAGAAATGTAGATAGGAGGAGCATCGGATCTTAGCATGTGAAGAACCCATCTGAAGACTAGGTTTAATATATGACGCCCTAACATTCGATGATTCCGCTGTGTTTACTTTACTCTTGCACGGTATGTGGAACAGGCAACTACAACCCAATGTTTATGTTACCATATTCACCAACATTAAGTAATTAAGTTACCGTATCAAATAATTAAAACTAAGTATAAGAACCTAATCATGTCACCACACCTTTGTATAGCTCAGAGTAATCATGACAATTAAAAGTCACCCTCATAGTCACAGAGGAGGTGCTACCTCTTTTGTGGCTCTTAATGCTCATTTAGGAGATCTTGGTTTAAATCTGTCCTATGTAGTATGATTTAACACACTATGTGAAAACCATATAAGGTGTCAATCTTATGCCTCTTGGAGGGTTGAGATCTGCTTTCATAAAGTTTGTACACGATAGTCCAATGAGTACTTTTTCAAATTATAATATCACGATTTAGTCCATTCTTTAAGCCAAATTGGGGTGTTATAGTTCCCTACCCAAGCCTATTTGTAAGTAATATGAGGGTTTGCAATTTTAATGATAGAAAGCTATACAAAAAATACGAAGAATTCACTAATGTTCCTCCCACCTTAAGTAGTGCAGTTATAGAAGGTATTATATAACTCAACACATTTTTGAAATTTACAGCATTGGTTTCGACTACAATGGTGGGCAATATATGGAGGATTTAAAGGCGTAAGTTTGTTTGTTTATGTTCTTATTTGTCGCGCTCAACGCGGTGCCTTATGTTATATGCTTATGCTTAAGAGTGCTTAGCGTTCCTTTCCCACAACTTGCTACCTTGTAAGGTTTCTATGAAGTTTCTAAATTTTCTCCATGGATATGCTTGAGAGTGCTTATGCTTGAGGACCATCAGGTAGTTTGGTTTTTGTTATATATATGTAGGTATGTTTTCCTTGGCATTGGCCGGCATTGGCATAGGAATCGAGAGGCTCATGGCAGCAGTGTTAGTTGTTTGTTGTGTGTTGTAGTTTTCTTTATGATACATTATGGTTATGCATCTTTGGGGAATGTCATTCGAATTTAATATGATCCCCTTAGTGGGCTTGAATTTATGTTACATGATATGTTCAAGTGTTGGGCTTGGCTTTAGTAGACTTTCCGCATGTTTGAGTATTATTTTATTTAACTAAAATTTAATGCAAGGGAGTTAACTTTGAACTTTGAGGCTGTTAACTAACGATCATTTGTAGGCTTAAGCCCCAGAGTCCTAGAACTGATGATTGGAGCATAACAAGGTACACTAAATGTATTTGATTGCAGTTGTGTATTGTGTACCAAAGTAACGTGGATTGGAGGAGCATATGGTTGACACCGCTAGAAGAATCCACACAAAGTCTAGGTGTTTGGGCATGAGTCCCTGACACTTGGAGAATGCCTTGTGATAGTAGCTATTCGTAATATGCAAAAGGTATATGGAACTGGTAACCATTACCCCTATGACTCTATCTTAATGTGTGTAGCATTATGTAATAAATTACCTAACTCAATAATCAAACAAAGTATAAGAATTTGATCATTCTTTAGCATTCTTAAAGTTCCAACCTCCAAGTTACAGGAGGAGTGTCTGTTGTGCCCTCGCTGGGATATCCATCCTCTATTGTAACCAAGAGCATGCATTATGCATTTTAAAGTCACCCTCTTAGTTCATATGGATGTGTTACCTTTATTGTAGCTTGGAGTACTCATAATAGAAGTCTTTAAGTTAAGAACCCTCTCCTAGTGGTACATTCAACATGCATCGTGTAATAGCTCTCATGATTTTTGCCTTAAGCCTCCTTGAGGTAAGATCTTGTTTATAAATGTGAATGAAATATAGATCTCAAATTGTTTAAGTATTTTTTAAGAGATGACTTAGGCCCATTATATTATACTTTGGGCTGGATCATTACACTTTATCTTGAAGGTTGAAACAAAAATTTCTCTGAATTCAATAAACTAGAACTGAAGCATTCAAAATAGCAATCCACTACTTGCATCCAGTTATCCACTTTCTAGTGGCTCTTGTTTAGATTCAGGATTTAATTGATATATTGATAGTGTAGGTGTAATTTTCTCCTTAAATAGTGAAATGTGAAACATATTGTGCAGTTGAGATCTTGCAAGAAGCTACAATATATAAGATACTTCCCAACACGCTCAACAATCTCGTAAGGGCCAAAGTATTTACTTGAAAGCTTTGTTTGTAGACTCAGGATTCAATTGATATATTGGAAATGTAGGTATAATTTTCTCCTTCCATAGTGTAATGTGGAACACATTGTGCAGCTAAGATCTTGCAAGAAACTGCAACATATAAGATACTTCCCAACACGCTCAACAATCTCGTAAGGGCCAAAGTAGTTACTTTAAATCTTTGTTTGTTTGCCATCCTTGTGTGCTATTTATGAGGTTGCAAATGAAGATACACCCAATTCCCGATTTTGTACTCTTTCTCTCTCTATCCCTCAAATCATACTATTGTTTCATCCTATGATGTGGAATTTCATCTATCTCACACTGTAGATAGGCAAGCAAAGTTGGTCGTGTCATGTTTTAGACTGCCTCAACAGGATTCATTTGGTGTAATGTAACAAGACTCAATCCATGCTAGCCATTTACTCCATATTTTTGGCCCTACATTTGTAAAACATCTTAATTATTGTTCCAATATTCTATTTAGAGCCTCCATTCATCCATTAGTTTGTGGGTGATAAGATGAACTATAACTAAATGAGGTACCTTAATGCTTAAATAGTTCCTTACAATACGTATTACTAAAAGTACCATCACGATTATAAACAATTGGTTAAGGCAAACCATGTAATTTGAATACCTTTTGAAAGAATTTTTCTGCAACCACAATTGTTGTACATAGGTGACTCAATAATGAAATGAACTGCCTTTGATAGGCTATCCACTCCATGAAGATATCTAGTCACACCTTATTGGGCATCGGAAGAGGCTACGATATACCAACTAGTGTCATATCCAAGCTTTTGTTTATTTGAGAAATCACACTACTAAACAAATTGAAGTACATCTTGGTACATTTGATGCTAGTAAAAAATAAACTCTCAATCTCTTAACTATTTTGAGAACATCTTCATGGGTGGAATGATGAAATTCTGTAATGATAATAGGAATAAAACCCATGGGACTTAAGGAGATATATCCTCTTTTCGTAAAAAAAAATTACCATCAATTATAGTTCAATTTGAATTAAGATTGTTGTCAATCAGTTTTTTCGTGATATCTCGTAGTTCTAGTTATACCTTATGGCTCAGCTTGATTTCTTCTAATTGCATTACACTTGCCACATGTTGTAGAATTATCTTGCTGCTGAAGACATGGCTCTTCTAATGAATTAGTTGATGACAAATTATTGAAAGATAAGCTTCTAAACAAAACATCTACCGTCTTGCAATTTTTTCCTTGCGCATACTCATATATAGAAATCATAACCCGCTAGCTTTGCTAACCTTTTTTTTAAGGAATGGTAGAGATTCTTTGTTCCTTCAAGTATTTCAAACTTGAATAGTTTATTTGCACAAGGAATTTTCTTCCTTAAAGGTAATGCGACCATTTTTGCACTGCTAGCACTAAAGTCATCATCTCTTTTCTTATATGTTAACAAAACCAAATTCCTTGCATGTAAAGATTTGCTATAATAAGCAATTAGTCTCATATTTTGCATAAAATCCATGCCAAAACCATTACCATTTGCATAACACTCTATCTCAAATAATAAATTTAAAATTTGGCAACGCTAATAAAGGTATTTTAGTTAACTCCAGTTTCAACTTCTAAAAAGCATTTATAGAATTCTCATTCTATACAAAATTGTCACTCTTGAGCAAAGAGATTAGTCATTTTTATATGTGGCCAAAATCTTTTATGAATTTTTGATAGTAACTAGCTATCCCTGAAAATCTTCATAAAGCATTCGTTGATTTTGGCAATTCCCACTTCATTTAGTTACTATCTTCTCATCATCCATTTGGACCCCCCTTATTAGATATTACATGTCTAAGATAATGTACTTTCTTACGTCTAAAACAACATTTTTCCCTCTTAGCAAATAGTGTGTTTTTTTTTTTTAAATTTTTGCAAGGTCGATTCCAAGTGATGAAGGTGTTATTTTGCTCATGTTCGTTGACTAAAATGTCATACGAAAAATCTAAGATAAATTTGTAGAGATGAGTCTTGAGCATTTCATTTATAAGGGCTCAAAAAGTAGATGGTGCATTTATATCAATCCAAATGGTATGACCTTGAACACGTAATTTTCATGATGAGTGTGAAACGTAGAATTTTCATCATCCCGAATTCCTTCAATAGAAAACAGCTTTTTGCATTTATGGCTTGATGTATATTTCTCATCACACTTAAAGCACAACCATTTATCATTCCTTTCTTAAAGTTATTGAACTTTCATTTTTTAGCTAGGCAAAGGGTAGCTATTGAGATTACCATTGGTACCTTTGGACTTGTAAAAAATATGCTATATCTTTTTGAATTAATTCTATTATAATCATCACTCCCTATATCTAATTTGCCATATTCTTTTTCTTTGTGTGCTCAAACAATATAGGCGATTCATTAGCATCCTCCAATCTTTTTGGGTTTCTTGAAGTTACCTCAATCGTCAAATAATCCTTCAAATCGATTACATAGCCACTCACTTTTTGCTCCTCAGTCAAATTATTTGATACCTATATATTTAGAATGTGTACCTTGATTCATCCATTTCGTCTTTCCCCTTGTTGAATTGTTTCCTACAAATGCAAGAAATCTCGATTCTTGATCTTTGCATATCCTTCGGCCAAACTAGCCTCTGGTAAATCTTTTGTATGACTCGTACCTGCAATATTAGAGCTCAAAATCTTGATATCACTCAATCTATTTGTAAGATCCAACAAAGCATAATACAATTTTTGAAACTACTTAGTTTGAATATAGATTGCAATTGCATTATTGTAGCATGCTATCTCCAATTTTTCAAGATAATCTTTCCCTCCATCTTGGTTTACTATCATTTTGTCAAAGATTTCTAGATTTGATCAAATTCCTCTGCCTCGACCTTGACCTCTCTTGGAATACTTGACAAACAGCGGAATCTTGTTCCTGAAAATAGAAGAATGGGGTGCTTAGAGAAATCTAAGAAGATGATATCTACAACAAGTTTAAACCCTAAACTCGTCAGAGAATTAGGTGAAGAAGAAGAATAACAAACTGTTTCTCTATAATTGGAAAATTGTTATTTCTTCGCTTACTTCATTACACTAATTTCTCTCTTTATACTAATGGCATACAACTCATTTCCCCTATTTTCTAGGTCACATTACTATATTCACAAATACTAATAACAAATCAATTATTTTGAATTATATACTAATTATATCTATAGCAAAGGGAGAATTGTAGGTACCTGGTAATGATGTCCTTGCCGCTAGCCGGTGAAAAGGTTATGTGCAGAAGCAAGGGAAGAGGTGGATGAAGGAAGAAGAGGAAGAGGCAATAGGGCCTAATGATTGACATCTAATGGTGGAAATTGCCCCTTTTCCATCTTATGTCATGTCCATGTAAATGCTGGATAATCATGTTTGGACTAAGTAACAATAGAAAAGCAAGAAATTTGGCCCATTTTCACAAGTTTCTCATGTCTATTTAACATTTCTTTCATGAATAACAATCCCTTAGGTAACTCAATAAGATCATAAACATCTTTATATTTCATAGGCTTCATCCCATTTTTCATGGCTTCAATCTACTTATCGAAGTCAGACTCATCAGTTTGACTTGACTATAAAATGTAAGACTATCTTGCAAGCTTATTTTGAATAATTATATCATTTATCTAATTGAACATTTATTTAATATAAGCTTGCAAGATAGTCTTGCATTTTATAGTCAAGTCAAACTGAGTCTAACTTCGATAAGTAGATTGAAGCCATGAAAAATGGGATGAAGCCTATGAAATATAAAGATGTTTATGATCTTATTGAGTTACCTAAGGGATTGTTATTCATGAAAGAAATGTTAAATAGACATGAGAAACTTGCGAAAATGGGCCAAATTTCTTGCTTTTCTATTGTTACTTAGTCCAAACATGATTATCCAGCATTTACATGGACATGACATAAGATGGAAAAGGGGCAATTTCCACCATTAGATGTCAATCATTAGGCCCTATTGCCTCTTCCTCTTCTTCCTTCATCCACCTCTTCCCTTGCTTCTGCACATAACCTTTTCACCGGCTAGCGGCAAGGACATCATTACCAGGTACCTACAATTCTCCCTTTGCTATAGATATAATTAGTATATAATTCAAAATAATTGATTTGTTATTAGTATTTGTGAATATAGTAATGTGACCTGGAAAATAGGGGAAATGAGTTGTATGCCATTAATATAAAGATAGAAATTAGTGTAATGAAGTTAGCAAAGAAATAACAATTTTCCAATTATAAAGAAACAGTTTGTTGTTCTTCTTCTTCACCTAATTCTCTGACGAGTCTAGGGTTTAAACTTGTTGTAGATATCATCTTCTTGGATTTCTCTAAGCACCCCATTCTTCTATTTTCAGGAACAAGATGACGCCGTTTGTCAAGTATTCCAAGAGAGGTCAAGGTCGAGGCATAGGAATTTGATCAAATCTAGAAATCTTTGACAAAATGGTAGTAAATTAAGATGAAGGAGGCAACGATCATCTTGAAAAATTGGAGATAGCATGCTACAATAATGCAATTGCAATCTATATTCAAACTAAGTAGTTTCAAAAATTGCATTATGCTTTGTTGGATCGTCTTAAAGACATTTCAATTTGAACTCCATCAGCATGAATAGCTGATGGTTCCTAAATGGGAATAAGAACCATAGAAATGTATTTATCATATGAATTTTTTGTATCATCTTTATCAGTAATGGGAATGTTAACACGCTCCTTTCAAATACAATTTTGTTGGTTTCATCATTCCCACTATAACCAACATCCTCATTAAATTTGGCATTTCGTGTTTTAAAAGAGGACTTTTTTGAAGGATCATAAAACTTGAAACTTCTTGATATTTCCAAGTCAATTACAAAATATTGTCTACTAAATTTTTGGAATCCGGTTTCTTCTTTGATGACATGAAAGGTCAAGCCTTATATGAACAACTCAGACATATAGGTGCTTAATATTAATTTTTTTACTGGTCTACAACTCTTACGAGGTTTTTGCTAGCATTTTGGCATTAAAAATTACAAGGCACAACTCTCATGGATAAAATAATAATTAATTTTGACTAATATAAAATATGAAATCATTGATCTAAGATTTGTTTCATCTCTAGAATAAGCTAATATACTCCATAAAAATTAAAAAAAATAAAATCATGACAAGAGTACTTGACAGATTCATCATGATATTGCAATAAAAGCACAATAAGTAAAGAAAAGAAAAAAAAAAGTTTATTTATGATCTTTAGTAATGTATGAGATTTTCTTTCAATATTTTTCAAATCTCCAATCTCTCCCTCATTGATCAGCTTTGACACACCAAAGTTGTAGAGAAAGCCTACAAAAATAACGAGAAAATAAAATCTTCAAGCCCCCTAGTTATCCTTATTTATAGCTTGATAAGCTCAAAAGCCTGATTATAAAATTAATACATTGAAAAGTTCAAAAGTCAAATTCTTAAATTAGGATTTATTTTGATTTCTACTCACGTGAATGCCACAACCTTCACTTGGGAGTTCCATGGCCTTTTTAGACATATTAATCATACGCCGAATATTTGGGGAGATCCCAAAGTAATTAGGACTCTTCTATTTAAGGAGATTGACATAATAAACCTTAATTATTTTATGTTTATCCATATTAGGGAAGTTGTTATTGACTTGTAGTCTTATTATTATTCCCTAAAAATAAGACCCCTAAATGAATTACGTCGTCTAATTTTTTTAGAGAGAGAATGTGGGAGAAGAAAAGAGGGTTACGATGCTTGGTTTGGGGATTTATGCTGTGAAACCTATTCTTCTCCAATTTCGTGAGAAGAATTAACCTGTGAGAACATTTTCAAACTTATTTCGATGCAAGGTATGTTTTTTACCATAATTTTATTAAATTCTACAACCTTGAATTAAGTCACTAACTTCCAAACACAATGATGTAGCTTCAACTTTCTCGATATTGAACGCCACAACCTGAATTTATTAATCCATGTCCTTCTCATCCATCGCCACTGCTCTTGAATTCCAACTTAACTAAGCCAAATCTTCATTTTATCATAAATTTCCTCCTTTTTTCTAAATATCTTGCTCTAATTTTAACGTGAACTTGTACTTTTTGCTCTGGTCGCCTTAAAATATTCAATGCCATTAAACAATCATTATTAATCTAATATAATATCTAAACTAATCGAACCTAAATCAACATTTAAATAATCTATTTAACAAAAAATTAAATAAAATCCAACAAAAACCTATAAAAATTTTAAGAACTAGACACAATTAGACTAGGCAGAATAAAAGCATATAATAAAAATTAACATCTATAAGGTCAAGTTATAAGGCTTAATTCTCGCACAATTTACCATGTAAATATGTGAGATCTATCAACGTAGTCATATATCGTATACTTATTAAGGTAAGATCATATTTATAATTGAGGATATATTATAGATCTTCAACTTTAATTAATATTTTAAAGAAATAATTTAAAACTATTAGTTTGCATTTTAGGTATGGTCGTTAGATGATATAAGAGTAATCTGACTCTATGTTGGATTATACAAGTTAGAAAGGGATGTGGTTGAGGTAACAACGGCCTGAGTGTAAAAATTTTGAAGATAAAGATATTTAAAATGAGTGGATTATAAGACTTTAATTTAATTTTATATCTAATACCTATTAAGGTATAATTCTCTTTATCAGTGAAAATGAATTATATATCTTCGAATTTGTTAAACACTTTTGAAGAAATAATTTAAGTATATTAATAAATAGATGACTTGAGTTTATTAATTTGTATTTTAGGTATAATCGTTACAAAATAAGTGCTTGTGAATAAGATTTTGTACCCTTATTAGTCACAAGGTCTTGCAGCATAATTAGACTCATATCTAATTTACATAATTATCACTACCCCCAAGCTTGTGATAATTATGTTAAAATTTTAGTAGTTCTCTTTAGATTTAAAAATTCACTTTTCTTGATCATGTTAATTCTTCTTAAGCATAATGAGTTGTGATATTTAATGAATATATGGAGATAATTTGAGCCTTTGTGTGACCATCCTAAGTGAGTAGACTTTCAAAATTTACTGTAGAAGAAGACGACAAAATCAGAACAGCCCATGTTCTAATCTATATCAAACTAGTTCGCGGATTTGTGAATATATGATTCCTAACCTCCTCGGTGAAGCGCCGCATCTCTTCCTTTACCTGGCTGGTGCCCCCCTCCAATCTAAGGAGCGGAGTTAAACAACTGCTGTCGAGCCTCCCTCACTGGTGACACAGTAGCGGGAGAGACCGCACGCTATGGAAAGCCTGAGAAATCTGGAGCAAGTGCACCGGATGCTCGCCTTTCTCCACCACCACGGCCTCGCTTCTGGCCATTCTCACTCCGATCGTTTCCTCTCCGAATTCCTTCTTTTCATGGTAATTTCTTCCAACGATCTAAGGCAAATCCCTTTTGATTGCTTCTTTTCATTGGGTACTTTTTTTTTCTGGGTATACGTGTGTTCATTTCTTGATGTTTGATAATAGTACTCCATGGGCCAAGCTGTTATAATAAATAATGTGTACATGCATTTCATGCTCCTCGGGTGTGTTATAATATGTGGATATATATTCTTGCTTCACAGTAGTATATGACTTTCTTTTTAGTTCTAGTGGAGCTTTGTTGGTGCTGACCACGTTCAAAGGTATTATGTGACATGTACGTCATGCTTTTCTTTGTAAGGTTCAATCTTGTGGAGCATTGAGCATGGAAGTGAAATGTGGTATTTTGTCTAAAACTCTATTGAGGGTACGCCTTTGTCTTTTTTTTCCTTCTATACGTCATGATGGTCTTTTTGTTTTTTAAAGAGGTGTAGTTGTTCCTTGAAAGTGCAAACATTCTTCATGTCTAAAAGCACTATAATTGCTCACAGATGCCGATTGCGGTTCTTGAGGAAGCAAAAGGAATTGTTACTAATGAATCCGAATCCTCGGGTGCATAGATTTTACTTAATTCAGTCTTTTTTAGGGGCATTTGTCTGTATTGTGTAGTTACTTTTGAACATGCATAGGTCTTTCAAAGGATGGAAGAGATTCTATCTGTCTTGTAGGTTCTCCGCAAGGAAGTTGTAAGATCCAGCCTCAGAAAAATGTGTGCCATGAGGTCCGATTATGTCCTCTAGAGACAAATTTCGAAAATGAGGCCATAATTGGGCTGAATGCAATGGAAAGAGCAAATTCTACACTAGAGGATTTCGTAAGTAGTTTGACTCGCCAATTTATTTCCTGAAAAGTAAAAAATCTGTAAGTCGATTGCTTGACCGATGAAACAGGCCAATTTCTTACCTATCTTACCAAATTCCTCTTTGGTTGTGCCTTGGATATTTTTTTATCATAAAATGCAGTGCAGGACTTACTTTATGTTTCATGGGATGGATGTGAGTGATCCTGCGACATTGTTTAAGTACCTTCCTATTCTCTCATTCACTGAAGGCTACATATACCAGGTAGAATTTATTCAAATCAATTATCACCTCCATATGAATGAAGTTAAACATTGCAAAAGTTTTTGATTTTCAGCTAGATGCTATGAATGAAAAGATTCTGAATTTATCAGCAAATGGTGATTTAACTTCCATGGAGGTATTTGTCTAAAAGCTTGATTCAACTTTCTTGAAGTTTTCTACAGTAATTACTGAAAAAATGTTATTTGACTGATATTATGCTATCTAATGTAAAGTAGAATGGAAATCTAGGAAGTGCAAAGCTCTTTGTTGAAGCTTTTCAAAGTGATCCTTTTCAACATCTTTGCAACTTATTTGATAGTTATGGTATCTTGACTGAAAGGTAAATTTCAGATCTACATGCTTCCATGAGCTTTGGGTAATATTATCCAATTTATAGAGCTTTTTCTTTTCTTTGTCTTTTAATTTGATAGATTAAAGGAAGAACTCAATCATGGAAGTGAGTATTGGAGTCTAGAAAGGAAACTTTGTCATCAACTAACAACCAGAAAAGAGGTGTTTCTTTATGCCAAGAAATTTATACGCTAGGATAGTATGTATAGATAAAGTTCATTATCCTTTTCAAGTGAAGTATCTTAAAATATTTGAAAATTGTCCAGATTTCAGTTGAAGAAGCGATGAGGGCAATTCATTTAAAATCTTTTGATTATCGAGTTTTGAACCTGTTGCTGTACCATTTAAGAAAAGAGCCGGTATTTTTTTAATGTTTATTTTCCTCCTCTTATACCAGCTTATGAAAGTCTATTTTTTAGATGCTATATTTCATACCCCCAATTGTATGTAAGATTATATTGGTTGTGGTTATAACATGAAGCATTTTTATATGCTTCTTTTTTTATGTTAATTATTCTTTTTTTTTTTACCTTTTTAGCATCATATAAATGGAATTGACATCAATTAGTCTTACGACGTTCATGCCTTTCATCTAGTCATATCTAGGATAAGTTGGTGATGCCAATGATATTTAAACGCTAAAGCAATTGAAATGAGCAAAATTGTATGTATATAACATGGTCAGCAATGACAGAAATACGGTTACACTTGAGTTCAGCTTCCTATCTCTTGTCAGATCATCATTTACACCCTTTATCCCAACTTGGCTGTAGTCAAGAGGTATGTTGTCAACAAGATGTAGTTAAAATACATAATTGATCAACTTTAATCCTTTATCATATCTATGTTGTTTCTTCTATAAATCAAGACTAGGAATTTGCGAGGGATGCTTTCCTTATCATTAGATGACTTTTTTAGCTTGTTTTCATTGACATATAATTTTTTTTCCCCCATTATTCTGCCAGTATATATTTTTTGACTTTCTATACGAGTCATCACTTATTCTAATTCTTCCAACATGTTATTGATTCTTTTTTGACATTGAATATTAATCTTTCTTCCTTATTTTTTAACCAGTCCATGGGCCATCATATCTTTTCTTACTTATCGTCAAAATTACTGGTTATTTTGTCACTTTTGCCAAAGCGTGGATCCATCTAAGAAATATTCTTTCCTCTTTCATATCCACCTCGTTCCAATAGTTGAGGTTTTTTTTTTCAGTTGTGGTGGGGTGGGGTGGGGGTTTTGGGATTCGTTTTAGAAATGATGCTTGTTTATTGTATTAACACTGATCAGTAAGAAAATAATTAATGTGCAACTTATACTGGCGAGTTGCTCTCATTTATATCTGTTGACAAGTGATTTAATTTCTATTTCAAGGTCATTGAAGAGCACATGGAATTCCTTTCAGTTTCAGAGTTTTTGGTAGAGATATCTGATGACTTGTGAGTTTTTGTCAGCACTTCTATAAGATTATTCTATTTTATAAATCATTTAATTTGTATTACATTGTAAATATTCTATGCGTATTCTTATCATTTAGTATTCCAATAGAAGCTGTTTAGTATCTAACTCTGTAAATACCATGGTAAATAGCTAAAAAATTTATAAATTGAAATTGTTAGCATTTTGTTAAGTTCATATCTTCATAACAAGTTATGAGGGTGAAAGAAACAATTCTATATATGATTTACGTAAATTTATTCTTGCTAAAGTCAACCAATCCATTGCTTGAAAGAAATGTGGATTATTGTTGACATTACCCAAAATTTATTGATAATGATATCAGATCTAAGCCTTATCATTTGTAGGCTGATAATGATATCTGATCGAAGCCTAATTGTTCATGTAATTCAAATGTTTCAAGATAGCAATATGCAAACAAGAGATAAGAATTGCGTTGTTGTATATTGTTATATATACAGGGGAAAAAGATGTAGTCCATGAATAAAAAAAAAAAACTGGTAGCTACATTTCCTCATTTGCATGAATTAATCAAACTTGGAAGAGACAAGTTTTTTGTTATTGGTTTGAGGTAAAATTGTTGTTTGTTATTGGTTTGAAGTAACATTATTGTTTGCTATTGGTTTGAGGTAAAATTACTGTTTGTTATTGGTTTTAGGTAAAATTATTAGTGTTGTTCAGTTAGTTTGATATCTGCGAACTGTAGAAGAATTTTCTCAGCCGGCCATGTAGTTCATAGCTGCTTGACATATATGGAAGAAAGAGGGAGATCAGTTTGGAAAAGCTGTCATATATCCTGGCTAGGAATAGTTATCATAATGAGTTCTCCCTCATTAGTAGCTGGACATACATATTAGGGCAACATTGCTTCCAATGCACATTCCAGTGGCAGTAGTGGAACATTATCAGCAACTACTTATTGGCTATTATAGATCAAAATGATTGCCTTTGTGATAATAGGAGATCAATTAAGCATGCATACAGAAGTGTCATTTTGCGAATTTCCTGTTTGAAAACCTCATTGATTGGATCTCAGTCTCTACCGAATACAAATATGTTATAGTTTATGAAAATGAAGTTACTTGTGTCATGAGAATTCAAAAAAAGTTTTTTAATTTGGCTTCAGTGTATAATATTTCCAAGCGTAATAAGCTGCAACAATACAGATACAGACAACATTGTTTTTTATTTTTTTAAGTGAAAAAGTTTACTCTTCTAGATTTTTGAGTCAACTCATATATCTGCTATAGCTTCTCTAATGGAAATGTCAAATTTTTTTGTCTAATAATTGTGTGATTGTTACTGTTGCCTAATTTTATGAATAAATGTGTAGTATGAACTTTTCTGACAAGATTGGAGGTTGATATTCTAGGTATGATTATGAGGTAATGTTCGTTACGTATTACAAAATCTGTCACTGAATATTACGTCATGGAATCATCCAGCATAATGTCATTTTATCATCTCTAGGATGATGTGTTAGAAAATAATTTCAACATTCTGCGCATGTTTGTTGGGCTGTATGGAGCTTCAGAGACGCCTCGTATTTTGGTAAGTACATATTTCCAAAATGTTAACAAAAATTTTGATTCAATGTCGTAATCTTCATCAGACCAACACTAAATAATTGTAAATGCTCTAGTATCTTGCTTCTGGCTTTAATTTATTCATGGTACATTATCAGGCAAGATGTATAAGTCATGCTGAGGAGAAACATAAAAGATTATCCGAGAATCTGGATCCTAAGCTTTCTCAGCTATATTGGAAAAGATGTGAGGAAGCGACACGGGAAGGTAGATTTTATGACCCAGCAGATTGTATTCCTAGTTATGATCTGCCTATAATTTTTTTTCATTTTTAAACAATCTTTAATTAAACTTCTGCATAGGGGGAAATGCATCAGATCGAAAATTGGGATCTTGGAATATACCGCAGGTGATAGTGGATGAAGAACTGTACCGAACCCGTTTTTTAAAATGAGCATAAGCTGGGCTAATTGGTAATTATTTACATTTGTAGTTTTTACTGGATGGTTATTATCTTTAGGAAACGGCTGCTGATTGACTAATTTCTGGTAACAATGGCCATAATTTAATGGCCCCGCAGATATCTTTAGCTTTTGTGTTTAAAAGCATCCAGGCGATGTCTGCTGCAAGGGATTATGAATAGAATGGGAAACTTCATCTTTTAATAGGAGTTTAGGTCTGTTCTTGGTTCCCATAGAATTGGAGACTAGTGCATATTTGAACGCACAAGAAAAAGTTTGCATCAACTAGTCTTTTACTAATGTTTTTAGGTTTTGTTTTGGTTGGCTTCTATTGGGAGGCTCTGAATCCTCTGCCACCAAGTGGAGCTATTTCATTCTCTAACTGTAATCCTCATCGACATTTCATCATCATATAGCTCAAGCATATACGGTGTAGCCAGAAACTAGTTTGAGCATTTGGTTGGTTTGAACCGGACCGAATTTTTGAACACCCCTCCGGAGCAAGAAGTATGAAACCAAATCAAACCATGTAGAAACTAAAACACTTTGGTTCGGTTCAATTTACTCAAAATCTAGTTTGATTAATGTATATTAGAATACAATATTCTTTTATAATAATCAATGCTGTGACGTGTTTTAGCTAACAGCATAATCACATTCAAACTTATTTTATATATATATATATATATATATATTAATTATCTTAAAATGAATCACAAATTAATCAAATAAATCAATACTAATCCGCATAAAACGTAAATAATACGGTTTTTTGTCATTCGGATAAGTTTTGAGTCAGTGGTTCCAAACCGAAATTTATCATCCCTTAGAATAGGGGCAAAACTGCCTCTGTGTGGTCAAGTTTGCAGAGCTTGAGCGGCCCCTGAGGGCCTTCCTGCATGATGGCTTGGTGATTCTCATGTTCTAGAGTGTCTTTGTAAAGAGTAATACCATATATACTTTCAAAACTCATTTTTATCGGTCACGTTAGTTCTTTTTAAGTCTCGAGGTGTGTGACCTTTAGTGGTTATAGAAAGATAACGCGAGCCTTTTACTTGACCGATGGAAATGCAAGCAGCATTTTCCCTTTGTAAATGAACCAATTAAGAATAGGCTAATTGATTTAGGGAAAAATATGGTGACCTATATCTTAAATAGTTTATATGAGCTACATATTGAATTTAAATTGTTTTAGGGGTCCTATAAAAATAATATTTATGTTATAAAAAATAATGTGCATAAGAGGTTGATAAAATTTTATTTTATTTTTATATCAATATGATCTATTTTCACATTTTTATAGTTAATTGATATTTTGAAATTATTTTTTATTACAATTATTTTGAAAATCAAGACAAAAGAGTTAAAAGTATTAGATGTGTTGAAAATTTATAACAAATCCTATTAGTTATTTTTTTATTTGTTTATGTGAACTTTTTTACTAGTGAGACCCACTAAATTTCTCTAAATAAAATGAGTATCTCATGTCAGTTATGTGTTATGTGAGATAAGGCTCATTGGTTTCTTCTTAGGTAGTTGGGGTAAAAGCTACCATATATAATATTCCTAGCCCAACTCGACTAATTAGAAGTTGCAAATTGGCATCTTATTCTAAGTTCAATGGGGAAGACAAATTTTCATAAATTAATGAATATAATTAATAAATATATATATTTAGGTTTAACAAAAGAAAATCCATTTTTAAATACAATGTGTATATAAATATATTAAAAATGATTTTAATTTTACGTCAAAAATAAGTTAAAATTTTAACTAAATAGGTGTTAATAAGTAAAGATTTCAATTTGAATAAAATTTTTATATTGTAATGGAATTTATTATCTTTTCTAAATTTTTAATTTTGATAAATTATCCTCTAATTTTTTTCTAACAATATATAACAATAAATAAATAAAACCATAATTATTAAAAAATAAAATTAAATAGTGGTGGCTATCCCTGGTCTTTGGGCTGTTTGATCCGGCTGCCCTTCCGTCTAAGCAGCCCAATTGGGTCACTCAAGGCCAGGGGAACCAAATCTATCCACCCCTAAAATAAATAAATATTTTTATTTTGTTATAAAACCAACCCAATGGCATTTTTATTTATAAAAAAAATTGCCTTTTCTTAAACAATTCAATAAATATATAAATAGATGAAAATAAATTTAAGATAATATAGATGAAAATGAACCAAATTCATATTCATTACCCCAAGTCATAGCCACATGAAAGAACAAACGAACTAACACAGTAGATACATCTTGGTTGTACATGGAAACATACAAAATAAGGAAACCAACGCACCCTGAATCGACTGTTACACGTGCCAAATATTCATGCTTCATAAATGTGCTTTCATGTGGCCCTACTAGTGGCAACAAATGTGATTGTGACTGTTCGTCGAATAGTGAACCGGTACGGTTACGCAGACTGCAATCCCCTAAATTTCTGTTAATGGTACAATGAATATTGTTAACGTACGATAGAAAGAGCTTTGATTTGATTGCATCATGTACAAATGTATAGTATGTACAAGACCACTCTTAGTTGGACTTGTCATCGGCGTCATACAGAACCACAGCCCATGTTGAACCCATTTACGAAGAGAAACCAAAGATAGAGAGTGGTGGTATATTCATATTTGTAGGAATAAGGGTGTTTTCGTAAGTTCATCGTAGTGGTTTTCTGTCTGTCTCTCCTCATTCATTTACTTTTTACATCATTTTTCTTTTTTTTTTTAATTTTATGAGACAAATAACATTTTAATAAAAGAAATTACATGTTTGATTTTTGTCATTTATTTTTATTGTTTGTGTTTTCTTTTGTATTTCATACACATGAATTTATGACCTGCCAAACTTATGATAAAACATCTAAATGATATAATAAATAATGGATGTCAAATGTACTTAACGCATCTTTAGGGCGGCTCAACATGGTATTAAATATTTAATTATGTAAGTGGATGGTTCCTATCATGCCAACAACAGCCAATTAGCTAGCTTCTCTCCTTTTCTTGCCGATTTGGCTCACAACCATCCCCTCAATCGTCCTGCTAGCTTGGCTTCTATGTTGTTAATACCTTCTAATGTTCTCTATACCTCAAATCCTATAATTTGACTCATAAATCTCGTACATCATTCTTTAGTCTCGGAGTGAGAATTATATGCTTTTCAATAGCTTTTAATTTGTTATTTTTGTGGCAATTGATTATTTTCCTTCTTATTTGGACTTTTTATGCCAAAAATCTTGAGTATTTTCTCCCCAGGTTGAGAAATTATGAGGCCGTTAATATTATTTTTTGGCATCGTTCTTTGCTATAGAGATTCCCCCTGTTGCATGCCTTCTCTTTGTGTTTGTTAGTCGAGTTTCACTTTTATCTTGCAATCTTCTGCCCTTGTTTAACGTTTGTGATCGTTGTATATATTATTTATAATAATATCATTTATGTTTTTTGTCCATTTATGGCTTCATTTCCGCCCCCTTTCCTTTGCATTGTCAGTAAGGTTTGTGAGCGTGTTAGAAGTACAATGTAATAGTTTGAGTTTTCTTCTAAAAATGTTTTGGGAAGATAACATTGGCTTGCATTCAAATCGTTTTTTTGCCTGGAAATTTTATTTTGACTAGCTGCAAAAATATTCCTTCTCCCACTCATGGAAAATGCAAATTAAAAGGATAAAAAATGAACCGTTCATATTTAGGGCGTTTGGAATAATGATTAAGTTTGAATTTAGGGTTTTGTTCTAGGAGTAGTCGAGTGGCAAAGCATACGTTCCTTTTGGATGTACTAGTACTATTTGATCTCCCACCTCTCCCCCTAAACGGTTTCATTAGTCAGGTTGATTATTAGTTGATATAAAAAGACTTCTAGTGATAAGTTCATCCCCATTTTGAATCAACACTCTATCAAGACATATTTTGCCAATTTTGGCATTAGTTTTCATTTTTTTTAAATATTTTGTCAATATTGTACTAAATATATTAGTTGCTACTGTGTTCTTTATAGCTTCTAAAACCTAGATGGCTCCAAAGTCTACCTATAAGAATAATTTATATTCTAAAAAATGTAGAACAACTAAATAGTGAAACAATTAAACATGACCACGTATAGCTAAAAAAATGTCATTCGTGTTAAAGATAAAGATAACTTCCGCTAATTCTAATTATTGGATCTTCACCTTAGTCAGGCCCCCTCATTTCCAAAATGAACTAAAACTCTATTTGTCCATTATCCATCAATTATAAAAATAACAGAATAAAATACTTATACTCCAAAACCACAACAATTATATGCCATATATTTCACAATCTATTTCTTCCCCC